>PVHP010043404.1:0-14544 GCA_004024765.1 Zapus hudsonius
TTCAATGTGGATGAATTTTGCACACAACAATGCTAAGTACATAATCACGGAACTATACCCTCAGTCCCATATAATACATTTTAAAGGAAAAAAATTACTTAAAATCAATGTTTATAACTGTTCGACTTACCAAGAAATGTTGATATTTCATTTTCTTCTATTACATATATAATTTTATATTTGGACTAAGGCAGCTCATTGGGTTATTTAATTTCCCAGGAAACTGTAATATAAGACACTCCGTTGACACATGTGTCCTGGGTGACTCAAGGTTCTGACAGGAAGACAATCACCGGGGTCTAGTTCCACCCGTGGCTGGAATAGTGTTCCATATGCTATCGAATTCCTAGGAGAGGGATGTGGGATAAATTATGGGCATCTTCTCTATAATGCAAACCAGGAAGGCTGTGGGTTGAAGACATCCCGGAGGTGAATGGGTCGGGTTCTCAGAGGTTCTGAGTCAAGTGTGGGGAAATGGAAGGGGGAGACTGGAGCAAACGATATTGTGTGTTGTAAAATGAAAGACAGTAGTTATGCAACTCACCTTTTATGTGTACAAGGTATGCCTATGTGTGTATATGTGTGCGCACGTGTACACACTCATGTGGAGACCAGACTGGCTTCATTTTTTCAGCATCTATAAGTTCTTCGATGCTGATTTGGTTCTCATAGAATACTTCTGTTTGTACTTTTATCGACTTGCCCTTCAAGTTTCCAGCCTTTTTTCTTATGAATATTTAAAGCGGGGCATAACATGACCACTACCATCTTATAACCGATGGTCCATGTCAGGTGTCTTCCTTAAATGCCCTTCACATTTTATTTGAGGCAGGGTCTTTCACTGAACCAGAGTTTACCAATCCCACTGGACTAGCTAACCAGCAAGCCCAGGGGGATGCCCCATTGAAGCCTCCCAAGGGTGTGCTGGGATTACAGGTGCAAGCAGCTGCCCAGTTTTTATGAGGGTGGGAATCTGAAAGGCACTGATTGGGCATCTCCCCAGCCCCGGTAACTCTCCATAATCTTCCTTCTGTTACATCGCCACGTATGTACCACAGGCCTGTAGGACAGATCCAGTTTGTTTCCCAGCACTACTGGGTTCACATTTGTTGTTTTCGCCTCCGGGGGCACCGTTGGCCGCCGCAGAGGGAAAACAGAGAAGCGGTGGGAGCTGAGCGCTGTCTCAGGGCTGGGGTCCACAGAGCTGGGGGGCTGACGCAGGGGGGTCTGGCGAGACACAGACACGAGTAGATGTGTATAGTATATCCACTTGGTTTCTTATTCAATTGGGGGAACTTACATTTATAGGAAAAAGGGGGTCAGGGGGATGAGGAATAGGGAAGAGAAAAGGGGATTGGTTGGTCGGGGTGGTGAGTTAGCGGCCTGCACCGGGATAGGTGGGTATGGACAACCTGAGAATACCTCATTTGGGAGCCTGAATGGCGGGAAATAGTGATTCTAGCCACAGTCAGTGGGGATGGGTACAAGGAAGTTTGTCTGATACCCATTGCCGGTCATGCTGAGATGGGAATGCTGGTTCCTGTGGCTTGCCCATGGGGGTTGGGAGTCAGGGTTGATGGAGCTGGGAAACGCCTACTGAATTATCAGAGTTTCACCTCACTCATACATCCTTAACCCTTTGTTCTCCGTGCCCTCAGTAGCAGTGCCAATAGGCAGTGCCCAACACACACTATTCTCTGGATACAGAACCTGACATCAAGTATTTCATAGGATGACAGACCTGGAATATTACTGCCATTTAGTGGCTGTGTGACCAAGGTAAATCATTTATTCTTTCGGAGTTTCCATTGCTTCCTATGTATAATGCTAACATTATTATCTTACAGGGCTGTCAGGAATAATAAAACATTTATCAAAATGTTCAGGATGTAACCATCACAAACTGAATATAAAATGAAGTTGCTTATAAAAATCTTAACCACCTTGAGACCCAGAGGTTGGCCTGTGTAGACAGATCTGTGTAGATGGATGCACTGGTACGTGCTGAGAGTCCTCTTGAGGGGGGGCTTTGCTAGACTGCACATGCTCATAAACCCCAAAGACACAGCTTTTTACAAATCAAGTTTCAGAGAAGGTTTAAATCATGAGCATAACTATTACATACCATTTGATTTACATAGAAGAATATCTTTTTGTTGCTGTTTTGATGTTTTTGAGACAGGGTCTCACTCAACAGCAATCCTCCCAACTCAGATTCTAGAATCCTGGGCTGATGGGCCTGGGCCACTGGGCCCAGCTTTAGAAGACCTGAATGCCCACGAGCAAAAGGAAAACATTTTTATGCAAGGTATAGCTGCTCTCACACAATTGTCAGTTTATTAAATCTACTTAATAAAGATGACATCATCAGAGTAAAACTGAAGAGGAAACTGGAAGAACATATTTGAATGTACATACATGACAAAGGATTAGTCTTCAGAATATATTATATATCACGCACACACACACACACACACACACACACACACACACACACACACACTGCATGGCTTTCCATCAAGAGGAGTGAACAAATACCTATTCACCCCACATAGGGAACCCACAACAGACTATAGGAATAATTCCAACCATGTTTAGCTTCTGAACCAATGTGTCTAATGGGCTTACTTAAAGGAGCATGGGTGAGTGGTTACTTGCAGGAGTGTGGGGGGACTGACCTCAAAAAATTTGCATTGCAGAAAAAAATTCCACCCTTGCATAGGTGATGATCTCCTAAAAGCTATGTATGTGAGAGTTCCCCCGCCTCATCAGTTCACCTCCTATGGACCTCAGCACCTCCCCAAACAGGTGCATTGGACAAGATGACTTGCAAGTGAGAGAGGGTCTCAGATGAGTATCCCATGGCCCATCTTCCTCTCCTTTGACAACAGAATCTAATCTGAACAGGCCCAGGCTTGTGAGGGCTTCTTTCAAGTAATGACAGCTGCTCTGATTATAAGATGGTAGTGGTCATGTTATGCCCCGCTTTGTATATTCATAAGAAAAGGCTGGAAACTTGAAGGGCAAATTGATAAAAGTACAAACAGAAGTATTCTATGAGAACCAAATGAATGTCTCATAAAGCATGAAAAACATAGCTCAAGCTCAACAGCAGTTAAAGAAATGCACGTTGATACCCAATGAACACTTTCAAAGCCACAGCTTGACATCAGTAAAGAGATTAGCAGTGTCAGTGTTCCTGAGTATGGAGCAGGAGGTGAGAGTGTGAGCCAGCATCCCGCCCTGGAGGGCCATTCAGGTTCCACACTTCAGGATTTGGTAATTCTGCCTCCTCACATGTTTCCTTAGATAACCTTCAGCAGGGTGACACGTGGAAGCCAGGTCACAATGCTCATCAGTGACAGTCACAAAGGTCCACCTGTGGCACCATATTCACAGCCCCAGAGCTCACACAGACAAATCTCCAACATAGTCAAGTCAAGCAGATCCCAGAGGAACGCATTCTGCATGATTCATTTATATCAAGTCTCAAAATGGGAAAAAAATCAATGTGCAGAGATAAAGCAACAAGGACAGTGCTTTATATAAGTTCAATTTAGACATTTCTTTGGAGGGAATGAGGAGATAATATCAAAGAATGACATATATGTACCCCGTCATATATCACGTTTCAAATGAAATCAAAAAGAGATTAAACCAAATAACTCACTCCCTTTCCTACCACACCCAAATCCCACTGTCGATTGGCAAAAGTTAAACTCTGAAGGAGATGCATAATACCATGCGATTTATACAAAGATATCTCTGCTGAATGTAACACTATATACTTTACCAGTAGGCAGAAATATTTAAGAATGTGTTTCAAAACTCTTTAGTATGGATTTAGATTGGGGGAAAACTAGAATGGTCGAGAAAGTAACATTGATGAATTATTGCTTTAAAGTAGTTAGTGTTGTTCATTGATATCCCATAATGTTCCTCAAAGCATGCAAGGAGGCAGATAATGTGACAGAAAAAGCTTTATACTGCGCAGGCCCACTTTCCACATCATTAAGCAACTCGATTTTTGAGATTTTGCGGAGGTCACCAGGAATGGTTTTGACAATGAACCATTCATTTTCTAGAGGCTTAGGAAATGGCAGTCCTTGGAATTAGTGGGAGAAGCAGAGGCTGCAGTGTGTTCTGGGCATGACGAGGGCATTTCCACGCCTCATTCCAGTCCCACCAAGCCCTCCTGATAGCCCTCACTCTGTCAGCGATAAAGGCAAGAAGAGAGCAGGTGCCCCATTTCCCAGGCCATCATTACGCAATTGATCATGCAAAATGGCATCTCTTCCCAGCTGGATGGGAGGCAGGCCCTTGGACTGCCCTGCTTGAGCCACAGCTGAGAGCTCACCTCACATCCTTCACTGTCTCTGACTTCTCAGAGCTGTACTGAGGCTTCAAGGAGAGCAGAAATGGGACATGGATAGTCCAGATTGCAGGATGCTCATGGGGCCCAAGTACCTGGTACACAGATCCCAACAGAAAGTGAAGACAATAGCGTCTGAGGCAGGTGGGTTTGCCTGAGAGAACGGACAGGTTGGATTCTTGCTATTTCCAGGACATACATAACAGATATAAGACCTAGGATGGGTGAGTAGATAAAGGAGGAGGAGAATGGATCACAAAAGAAATGATACATAGATGCATGGGTGGATGGATGAAGATAACTTTATATGAAGAAGATCACATATAAGTACCTCAATTTTCATTCAAAAGATAAAATCAGAGTCAGATACAAAGCTCTGTGCCAATGCTAAAAACTGCATTTCTGACCATAACCCTCAAATCATTACAGTCTACTTTCAAGAACTCACTGTGTACACACACATAGGTCAACCTTGACATGTCTACTGGCTACTAAAGTAACTGGTGTCCATAGAAAGAAAAGTGTGGCTCTGCACTGTGAGCAATGGTATTGGACACAATCTATCAGTCATCCATTTTCCCTTGTTCACTTCTAACTTCAACCCCAGCTCAGACTCACCTCTGCCAGAGTCCCTGTCTTCCAGCTTCTTGTCACATGGCCTTCCAGTACCTGGGAGTTTCTTCAGCTTACTGGCAAGCACACTTTGGGTGGCGTTATGCCCATTGCCTCTGCTTATGTAGACTTGATTTCCAAAGCCAGTCACTACAATTCTGTGCTTTTTGTCTTTCTCCAACAGCTAACCCCATTCCCAATATATGCTGGCAAGACTAAAAAGTTAAACAAATTAGACTCTGAACCCCAAACCCAGGGCCAGGCTTCAAGCCCCCGGTGAGAAAAACAGCTCTAAGGCTTGTTTCTGCCCAGACTCCTTCAGCTACCGAGGACCTGCAAATGCTAGGGACCTCCAATGGTAACTTAATTGCTGCATATATTTAATTGGTTTCCTTTCTCCAGGATTAATTCCTTGCTCTGCTGGACACATTACCTTGCATTTCTTCTCACAGAACTTTCCACTTGAATCTGGTTTTAGGTTTAGGCTTGTAAGGCTACCCCCCAAAAAACTGAGGCAGTATTCTGGGAAGAGTGTTTGCTGGGACCCAGGGGATGGGGGCAGGGGCCTGGGGAGAGAGAAGCCATTGATTAAATGCCTGGATTACAAGTAATGGATGCCCAGAGGTATGCCATACACTTCTGGGCAGATTCCCACGTGGCAATCTTGGCGATGTACCTTACATGGGTTTTCTTTTCTTCCTTTCACTCTCTCCTACCTCTGCTTCCGGTAATTGCTTTCCAATAAACTACCAACCTCCAGGTCTCTCACTCAGTCTTTTGTGTTCTGGCTAACCTAAACTAAGTCACAAAGCTTTGGGAGAATCGGGGTGTGAAATGAGCTGGAATATTAACTCTGGGTAAGATTTAAAGAAAAGGTCCAGGGGGACGCTATGCAGTAAGGAGAAATAACCACACACAGGGAGGAAGAGCTGGTGAGGACATTTTCAAGGGCTGGCTGTAGCAGGCTGACACTCATGGAAGGTTCTAGATAGTAAGCTATCGGAGAACTCCAGTAAGGAAGATTCATTCTCTCTGCTCACCTAAGCAAGCTGGATAGCCTACAAGCTTAAACCTAAAACCAGGTTCAAGTGAAAGTTCTGTGAGAAACAATGCAAGGTAGCGTGTCCAGCAGAGTAAGGAATTAATCCTGGCGAAAGGAAACCAATTAAATACATGCAGCAATTAAGTTACCATTGTGCCTACACCTAGAGTCTGGAGGTTATCCACAAGTCCACTCACCGCCTGTCTTCAAGGCTGTTTTGTGTTTGTTCCTACTTGACATTTCAGTCATTCTGATCTGTTCTGTATGTGCTACTCACCACTCACTTGGCACCCAGCACAGGCTTGCTCTCTCTCTCCCTCCCCCTCTCTCTCTCTCTCTCTCTCTCTCTCTCCCTCCCTCCCTCCTTCCCTCCCTCTCTCCTTCCCTCCCTCCCTTTTGTGAGAGATACAGGCTGTTGATGGCCAGGTCCATATAAGTTGGGGACAGGGTTGTGGTACTGCTCTCAGTCTGTGTTTGACTGAAGGCTGAGAAGGCTCTCAGGGTCAAGGTTCTGGCAAGTTGGGAAGGATGATGCCCCGGTCTTGGCTGGAGTTCTTGCTTCCCCTACTGTTAATTGTCCCCTTCAAAGGAGGGGCTAAAGGACTAGATCGGCCCTCTGTGTGCCAAGGTAGCTAATGGTCTGCCTAGGAGGAAACCTGAGCTAGCCAGCCTCCTGGGATGTTGGACAGATGGCCAGAGGAGGTGCAAAGAAGAATGTGCCGGATGGTGGAGCTGGTGTGGTCATTGTTAGTTAGTGTAGACAGAGGCCTTTAACAAGATGCAGGTCTCTAGTCTGAAATGTCTCTGCACAATGTCCCTTCTCTCCTCTCATTCATTGTTGGCACACAGCAGGAGGTAAGCCTTGTCACTAATAACAAGAGCACCCAGGCTTCAGCTTGGGGGTAATCATAGGCTACACCATCCTGCTTTTTCTCATCACCTGGCTCTGCTCAGGAAGCGAGAGCAGTGCAGGAGGTCTGCTTGGCCATAACTCCTTAGGGGAATCACTGGGGGTTTTCCCTCAACATTCGCTCATTGTTAGGGGCTTCCTCTATAGCCTTCCCACATGCCTGGATCGTGTCCATGTTCTGGGAGTCATTCCACAATGACTTACTGGGAAGGAAAAATGGCTAACACTACAGGACGCCCAGTGGTGTGGCAGGAAGAATTATCATGGCATTATGACAAGTTATCAGGAAGAGGGGAGAGAGCCTCTGACTCCTGCCATCTCAGGAGCTGGGGTGTCTGGGGATGACACCCTCTGTGCCCTTTCTCGTCTCTTTCGTGCCTCAGTTTGGTGGCCATAAGCTGTGCATGATCTTGAGGCGCTTTGCGCAATCACGCTTTATGCAGGGAGCCATCCTCCTTGGATTTCGTGATTCCCCAAACTCATTAAACACCTGTTCTATTCCCATCTCTAAGGCCTCTTAACTGGGTGAAGGCATCAGCTTTTCGGGTAATCTTGCCTTCCATCTGATTCCAATTGTTCTTCTCACTTCTGCCAGGATGACATTTCTAAATTAGAAGTCTGATTACGGCTTCCCAGTAATGACAAGGGAAACACTCTGAAGTGAGTAACAGGCTTGCGGTGCCTGAACATCGTCAACTCCCAGCCTTGGCTAGAGCCCACGTTCCACGACTGTTCACTTCCGCAGCTGCTCCCCGCACCTCTCCCTCCCCTGGGTGCTCACTCGGTCTCTCTTGCCTTCACTCCCTCGTCGACGTCTCCGAGTTCCAGGTTTGAGGCTTCTAACTTATGACAGAAATGTGAATTCCTACCAAAAGGCATGCATTCCTTAGCATCAGCTTAGGTTAGTGCACCAGAATCATTGTCGATCTTTTAGAAAATTCTTTTTTTTTCCTCCTGTAAAACCCAGACCCAATGAGGGGTCCTCTCTGAGGCTCATCCTGGGAGGTTATTCAAAGTTGTGCCTGGCCATCACCACGTGTTCAGTGTGTGTGTGTGTGTGTGTGTGTGTGTGTGTGTGTGTGTGTGTGTGTGTGTCTTTCTCTCCTGGCTTGAGTTCCTAGAGGGAGAGAATCATGCTTTCTCTACCTCCTCCTGGACCCTTGCACCAGCCCCAGACCTATGCTAGGTCAGGTTTCTGCTCAGCGCACATTCAATGAATGAACAAATGACTATTTTCACTCTCCAGCAGAAAAGACTTTCATTAAAACAGCAGAGGAAGGAAACGGTCGGAATGTGTGGGCTTGTTTGGTCTGTTCTGCCCGATTAACCAGGCACACCCACATGCTCTCCGTCCCCTACTACGCCTTTGCAAGTGTCACAAGGTCATGTGGCATGTCCCTCTTATCTAGGTGGGTGTGATGTGGCCAAAGCAGCCTCCACACCCCTTATCCAAATAGTCCAGCTAGCTCTGGCCACCGGGAACGCTTCAAAAACAAGTTCTCCATTTGTCCCTGGGAAGTCTGAAGGGTAAATGAAATAACTGAAGCTCATCAAAGGGACCTGGGGAATGAACCTGTGCATGGTCGATCCTGCTGCCAGGACAGCAAGCATCAAAAGGATGGATGGATATGATCTCTGGAAATGGCCTTGAGCCAAATAGTGAGGGAGAGATGGCTAGGCGGCCTGAAGTAGGAAAGATTCTAGAACAGTTGAGAAACTGCCCTCTTCTGAGCTCCGCTTTGTATTTGCTATTGGCAAAACAGAGAATGAAAAATTTCGTTTTATAGATGGATGAAAAGACAACATGAGTTACATGAGAAACCACTTTTGGTCACTTGCAATCCTAAGTGACAACACCCAACACGAAGAGAGATGATGAAATACTTACCATTAATGTTGGAAGTCTGCCTTTGCCCCTCTGCAGGGCTCCTGGCCTTTGTCCCCTGTTTCATGCTTCTGGAGAGCCCTCTTCATGGACGTGATGGGCTCCCCTGCCATCTGGCCCCTACTTCTGTGGCAAATGTAGATGAGGACACCATTAGATGTCAACGAATAAAAGGGAATGAGGGCCAAGTGCATGGTCTCTGTACCACCGGGCTGTGGGCTGGCTGACATCATAGCTCGTCCAGGTAGGACAAAACTCTTCCCAGGCAAGCCTGTGGATGGTCATGGCTCCCTTCTGCTGCCCAGTCCCGGACACCCCTCTTTTCCTGTTTCCTGGTGGGACCTTGACTGATACCACCCTAACTGATAGCCTGAACAACCAGGCAGGACAAGGAAAGAGCCAAGTCAATGTCACAGGCCAGTGGCCAGGAGAACCTGGCTGAATACTAGGCTATCCATGGGCCCCTGTCACAAGGACTGATCCAGATGACCCATGGAGGAGGTTATCCAGAGAATTGGGGAGGGGGAGGCAGCGGGGAATTGGGGATCACAACTCATTGTTTGCCCACTGAATGTTGTAACTCATTATGGACAAAAAAAAAAATGTCACATGCCAGGACACTGGTTGGATTTGTTTTCAAGCCCAGGTCTTCTGACATTTGCTTCTGTGTTAGTGTTAAGGTGAGGCTTCTGTTGATAAACATGTAAACTTTTCT
Source organism: Zapus hudsonius (assembly GCA_004024765.1). Taxonomy (NCBI): domain Eukaryota; kingdom Metazoa; phylum Chordata; class Mammalia; order Rodentia; family Dipodidae; genus Zapus; species Zapus hudsonius. Next base: position 9,537 of record PVHP010043404.1, read on the forward strand.
ACCCTGACTTAGGGATCATTACTTCTCAGACTCACGGAATTATCCCATAATTAGGGTTAGTCACGCCACTTTCACATGGGTGGCATTATAAATGCATCGGAAGGGAAGCTTACACGGAAGTGCCTGGTGTTCAGTATCATTTTCTCATAACCTTCATAACCTTCCTTGGTGACTTCAGAAACATTTTCCCTTTCGAGTAGCAGGGAAGTGAATAAGTGACCAAGTGCAGTGAATAAGAATGTCATCGCTTTTGTTTATGTCATGGAAAGAATACAGACAACAGTCTTGGTGGTCTGGAAGCATGGTGTAGTGATTTTGAACAGTGGTCTCCATGCATTCGTCCCATCCAGTCTGTCCCCTTTGATCCACACCTTCCCCTCCACCCCTCCCCAACCTCGGCTTGTGAACTCAGCTTTCTATTCTGTTTCAGATGGCCCAGAGAAGGACACACACAATTTGTCTCTTCCTGCCTGGCTTATTTCTACATGCCCTGTCTATTGCATTTCAGTCTGGTTGACCAGCAAGCCCTAGAAACTCTCTGCTCCCTGCAGCCACCCAAACTGGGGTTACAGGTAGGCATGTCTCCACCCAGTTTTTTACACAAGGGCTGTGGATAGAAATCATGTTACCTCAGGGTCTCTCAGGTCTTCTCACACCCTCCACACATGTGCAGCAAGTATTTTTGACTGCTGAAACACTTCCCTGGTCCACTATTATTAAGCATATAAAACAAAGAAATAATGAAGACATCACTGATGCCATTCGTGCTAAGGAGATGTTTCTATTTTTCTGCATGGGTTTTTTTTTGTATCTAAGCAAAAATACACTACAAAGAAGATAGCCCTTACTGTCCTATCCCTCCACACTCCTCATAAATCACAGGTCGTGATTTTATTCTCCTGGGTTGTTTTGTATGTACATTTAATAGTCTTTTATGGATAAAACTTTTCACAAATGATATCATGCTTTTCCAAGATTTAAATAGCTGAGTTCATATTCTGGCTCCAGCATGAGATACTGGATTGACCAAAGGCTAATGGTTTTACTTCCATATTCCTCTTTTTAAATTTAAAACAAGTGAGGTTGGTAGGGATTACCACTTATTCTATTCATATTAGGGAACTGTGATGAATACAAGATCATACTTATCCCTGCTGCCTGAAATTTAGAGAATTTATTTTTGGCTTAAGTAATCCAGTTATTTTTTAAATTTAATATCAATCTTAATAACAATAGATAAAAGTAATGTAATAGCAGTGTTGAAAGTGACCATCCATGATGATAATAATAGCAGTGATGATGGCGACCACAGAGAATAACATTCTTTAAATATTATATTAGCCCACTGGGGCTTTCAGAACAAAGTACAAACTACAGGGCTTCAACAATAGAAATGTATTTCCTCAGAATTCTAAAGACTCTAAGTACAAGATTAAGCTACCAGGAGGATTAATTTCTAGTAAGGGTTCTTCACCTGGGTTGCATATCTTCCTATGAGCTCCCCTTACCGCACACTCTCAAACTGGAGATGGAAGGGGAGATGAAGGAAGGAGAGGAGAGAAATGAAGAGAGAGAAAGCAAAAGATGATAGATAGATAGATAGATAGATAGATAGACTGATTGATTGATGATAGATAGATGCATACATACATAGAGAGAGAGAGAGGGTGGGGCACATATTCACCTATCTTTTTGAAGGATACTAATGACCTCATTTAACTTTAGTTACTTCTTAGAGTCTCCACCTCCAAATACAGCTAGACTGTAATTAGGGCTTCAATACAACTTGGAGATGCACAAAGGGGCACGTGTGCCTGGAGTTCATTTATAGAGGCAAGCAGCCTGGCACACCCATTCTCTACCCTCTTCTCTCCTTCCTCTCTTTCTCTGTATCTGTCTCTGTCTCTCTCTATCAGAATAAATAAATGAATGAATAAAAAATTTAAAAAGACTTCAATATGAGTTGGAAGGGGTCACAAGCTTTCAACAATAACAATTATGTGTAAAAGTTTATATGGAACATTTTTATGTTATCTCACCTAGTGTCCACAAGAAGTATTAGAATTATCCTAATTCTAGAAAAAATGAGAATGTACTACAATTAATAACTTGGCTAATATCACATAGCTGGTAAATTTCAGTGATCATAATTTACGTGGGTCAAGAGGTTAAGTATGCTCTGCAATGACATATACCCAGTAGATGGAAGGTGCAGATGTATTAGCTATTGTGTTTGTTGTTATTACAAAACATCTAACAAAAGCCATTTCAGGGCTGGAAAGATGGTTCAGCAGTTAAGGCGCTTGCCTGCAATGCCTAACAACCTGGGTTCAATTCCTCAGTACCCATGCAAAGCTAGATACAAAGTGGTGCATGTATCTGGAGTTCGTTTGCAGTGGCTGGAGGCCCTGGAGCACCCATATTCTCTCTCCCTCTCTCTCTCTCTCCCCTTGAAAATAAATAAATGAAATATTTTTACAAAGCCATTTCAAGGAAGAAGGGATTATTTCAGCTAACAGTTCCAGTGGCTTCAGTCCATTATGGTGGGGAAGGCACGGTGACAGGAGCACGAAGCAGCTGGTCACATTGGGTCTGTGGTCAGGAAGCAGAAAGCAACGAATGCTGGTTCACAGGCAGCAATGGATTCAGTCCTGGGCTCCAGCCCATGCAATGGTGCCGCCCGATTAGGGTAGGTCTTCCCATCGCAACTGAACTAATTGAGAAACTTCCTCATAAACATGCCTAGAGCTTTGTTTCCATGGTGATTCTAAATCCCACCAAGTTATCAATCAAGATTAAGTATTTCAGAGAGGTAAGATTTGAGCTTTGGTTGCTGACTCCAGAGCCCATCCTTACATACAAGCCTTCACATTTGTTATTTTTTGGTTCTTAAAAGGAATTCTCAGGCTCATTTTCTAATTTTTGTCTGACCAAAATACTTTATTGGATCATTATGTCCATTTTACACACAAGAAAACTAAGTTTTATAGCGCTAGCAATTTGTTAATTGCCAGAAAATGCTGAAATGCAATTTAAAAAATGACTTCTTATTTCCCCATTGGGAAAAGAAATTGTACTTAATAATGATTCATTCATGTGTAATTTTACTCAGATAATCTCAAATGCAATCACTCATTTCTCCAATGTTAACTTCTCATTGACTGTGTCAGAGGTCAACAAACCTTTATCTGTTATCAGCCTGACAGTAAATCTTGTAGGACTGTTGGCCACATAGTTAACTGACACGATAGTACAAATGCAACTCTAGGCAATCTACAAATGATCAGAAATGTCACTGTCCCAAAATGACAAGAAGTGCCAAATGACCAGAAGTGTTCCCAATGACCAGAAGTGCCATTGCTACAAAACAGTATTCTATGAGCTGTAGTTTAGCGGTTAATACACTGTTTGCCAAAAATTCATGTTGGGTACTCAGAAAGAACCCAAGCAAAAGTGGCTTGTGGAGGAAAGAGTTTATTAGGCTTACAGACCAGAGGAGAGACTCCATCCTAGCAGGGAAAATGATGGCATGAGCAGACGGGTGGACATCACCTCTGCCACAGCACTGCAAACAGTGGCAGGAAGGTGTGCCAAACACTGGCAAGGGGAAGCTGGCTTATAACCCCATAAGCCTGCCCCCAACAACACAGCTCCAAGAAGGTTTCAATTCCAAAACTGCCATCAGCTGGGATTGATCAACCAGAACACATTCATTTGTTTGTGGGGGACACCCGGATCAAACCATGACAGTCATGAATACAAGATGACCTAAAAACTTACATACAGTCAGTCTCAAGTCACAGAAATTAACAAATAAAATTGTCCAGATGCTCTGAAAGTCATCTCCCCAGAGCTCAGGAGGGAACAGGTGGGAACATGAAGGCTCCAGGTAGAGGCAGCAAGAACCTAGGGTATGAATGGAATATCTGGGGAACCCGGCAGGTGTGTCGTCTGTGTCTTATCAGAACCTAGCTTGAGGATGGACACAGAGAGGGCAGACTCTCCCTGCCTCCGTGGCTGGTTTGCCCACTTACTCTGTGAGAATTAGGTAAGTAACTTGATTTTTCCTCTAGAAAAAAATGTCAAATGGATATTTTCTTTCAGAGTTGTTGTGAGGCTCAAGTGAGACAATGAATGTAATAAATCCAGCAAGATTGCTGTTGTACAGTGAAAGCTTCATGGACAGCCCAGATGCAGATGGTTGTTCTAGAAAGATTATTCTGGCACGATGACTCTATTAGAAGGAGCTAATACGAAGGCAGGAAATGATAGAGTAGTCTCTGGGTGGGAGCCTGAACATGGGAAGGGCAGAGCAGACAGGGTTTGAGGGCTTATTTGATGCAGACTGAGGGACAGAGAGGAGCCAATAGTACCCTCAGTGCATGAGGAATCTGATGATGCCACTTATTAGAAGGAAGCCAGATGTGGGCAAAGGTATTGAATCCCATTTGGACATACTGTTTAGATGGAAATGTCTAGTGGTCATGTGACCGCAAACTTCTGGTTGGAGCTTACACTGGGGATTATCAGTTACAGAATCCACACGGTGGATCTCCAGGGGGCAGATGAAATCACCAAGCAAGTATTAATGCGTTTTTTAAAAATGATCAAAAGCAAATTAGACCTAGGAAACCCAACATTGACAGAAGGAGAGGCAGAAATGAAGACTACAGTCCATCTTTATAAAGAAAGGAATGTTGGAGTGGTCGGGAGAGGAGGCAAGGACGCATATCAGAAGCCAACAAGAGAGTTAATATGAAGATGACCGTGGAGCATCAGGAAGACAGAGTATTAATGAGCAAGTGATTGATTTATAAATGCAACCAAGATGGGTTCAGTGGTGCATTGGAGGCAGAAGAGGTCACCTCTTAGGAGGGGACCAGAGGAAGCAGATGCAGTGATTAGAGATTATTTTTGGAGAATTTGAAAGAAAAAGGGATTGAACCAGAGGTGCTAGTTGAAAATGTAAAAGTGGCCTTTCTTTCTTTCTTTCTTTCTTTCTTTCTTT
>PVHP010043405.1:0-14495 GCA_004024765.1 Zapus hudsonius
ACCTCTCTCTCTCTCTCTCTCTCTCTCTCTCTCTCTCTCTCTCTCTCTCTCTCTCTCTCTGTGTGTGTGTGTGTGTGTGTGTGTAGGTGAGCCAGGGTCTTTTGCCACTGTAAAGGAACTCTAGATGCTCTCTCAACCTTCTGTGTCTGACTTTATTTGGGTTCACCACAGAGTCTTCTCCTTTGTTCTTACTTTTTCTACTAATCACTAGATCTCTTGTCCTTTAAAAAAATTTACTGAAAGTACAAGTTTATAGTCACCATCTCTGATTCTTCTCTTCCCAAATTTCTCTTAAACAGTTTCTTTTGTTGTTTTTATTTATTGTTTTGTGGTGCTAGGAACTAACTCCTAGGCTAGCACTCTACCACTAAGCCACATCCCCGGCATAAGCAGGTTCTAATTCTACACCATTAAAATTACTTCTCGAGCTCACCACTATGCTCTGCACTGCTAAGTACAATGGTTCCGGACTCAGCCCTCAAGTCCCTTGATATGGCAGAGGCATAGCTGTCTCAATTTTCCTTCTATCTCACTCTTCTGAACTTCAACTAGAATGGCTCAGTCCTTAGAACTTCTCGGGTTTCTATCTGCACTTCCTCTTTTGTAGATTTCTTCTAGCATCTAGCCCCACAATAAATCTTTAGAAAAATCCATAACTAGTTTATCCATCTTTTGTCGAGTTCTGTATGCATATGAAAATGGTCTACAGTTCTGATCTTAGGGAAGGCATGAGTGAAATTAGGTAGGGACACTACCTCTCTTTTCTCAGGAACTCTTTCATGGAAATGAAGAAATAGAGGACAGACCTAAAGCCCCAGATTTCTCTCACAATTCAGAATCATATGACAAAACAAATGCCAGCTTACAACTAACTGCTGACCAAATAACTCCTGTAAATCCAAACCAGCCACAGAACCAGAGCCCAAATATTTAATTAAGCCAGATTACAACCACCACTAGGTGGAGCCAAAGGATAGTCAGGAAAAGGGATGTGGAAAGGAAGGAAGGAAGGAAGGCCATCTAAAAACCACAAGCCAGATGACCGACCTGGCAGCCTTGCCTTGTTAGTTTTCAACTTTATAAGAAGCCAGCCCCATGTTTTTGGTTTTTGAGACACAGTTTCACTTTATAGACATGCTGACCTTTAACTCACTTTGTAGTCCAGGATGGCCTCAAACTCATGGCTATCCTGTCTCAAGCCTCCCAAATACTAGAATCATGAGCCACCCTCCCCAGCTCCAACCATATTTGACCTGTTTCTTATTTGTTGGTTGGCTGTTACTTGCACACTAGAATCTCCTAAACTTAACCCTTACCTGAACCTCTCTCTGTTCAAATGGATGGTTGAAGTTCAAAGACATACTAGCTATGCCTAAAACTGAACTCTCCATTCTACCCTCCATGTTCTCTCCACCCTCAAATCCAGAATGTTCTTTTTCATTTCAGGGCTGCTCCATTCTCCCTATTGTCCAACTCTTCTCAAAAGACACACACATGTAGTCAGGCAGCTTCTCAGGCCCTGCTGATTGCAATCATCTGCTAATTCAGCTCTCAGCAGGTTCCAATTCCACTCCATTCTCAGAATCAGAACCAGAGTCTGCCTTTAGCAGCTCATTTTACTAGGAATTAAAACGATCTTTAAAGTGATTTTTTTAAGACTCTACAGAATGTGATTCCTCATTATTCTACATTATTTCTCAAACCCAACAGGCATGTCCCACTTCACAGCTCTTGGACTTGCTAGTTCCTCACCATGGAAGGAGCGCCTTTCCCCCAGACTTCTCTTTCTTTAGGTCTTCACTCTAGGCTTCATCTCAACTATTCTATTCAAAGTTACTGCCCTAACCACTTCCTATACTCCATCTCTATAGTACTATGACTCATAGGAATGATTCCGTTATTAACACTATGGAAGTCACAGGTGGGTAGAAATTGTTGTCTGTTCACCAATTTATTTCTAGTACTTAAAACAGTACCATAAACATAATGAGGACTCAAAAATATCTGTTAAAATGTACATGGAATATGTATATAATATGTGATAAAAGAAAGTTCTAAAACTGTTAGTACAGTATTTTGAAATTAGCTGGGACTTTAAGTTTCTAGTGACTTGTCTCTAAGTCATAATATGCTCATCTGAAAGTTATAATAACTTCAAATGCACATAGTGAAGATTAGCTAGATAAATGCATATAAAGAGCTCAGGAGAGGACCCAAACCAGGCCAAACTAAGGACCATGGGCCCAAAGCTGATCATCTTGTAAAGGAATTAGCACAACTATGCCCACTCATTTGCAGTTTATGGATCTTTTCACACTACTGAGGCAGAGCTGTGTAGCCGGAGGTCATATGCCCTGCAAAGCTATCTGGCCCTTTGCAGAGTAAGTATACCAATTCCTAACTTGGACAGTAGTAGGTACTCAATGAATGTCAGACATCATCATGTATTATTTGGTAGTTTTCTGTGTATATAAATCACCACCTGCCAGATAATCAAATTCTTGTATGGTACTTTCCAGATAAACAATAAAATAATGAGCTATGACTCCTAAATGCACTGATACCAGCCCCTCTATAAGACCATTACTTAAGTCATTAAGGCATTCTGATGGCTGCATGTTATAGAAAGGCATTTATTGTAATTGTGGTTTCCCCCATAAACTTATGTGTTCTGAATGCTGGGTCCCTAGTTGATAGCAACCTGGGAATTAGAACCTTTTTGGAGGTGTGTTGTTGGGCAGGCTTATGGGTGTTTTAGACAGCTTCCCCTTGCCAGTGTGTTTGGCACACTCTTCTGTTGCTGTTATCTACCTGATGTTGGCCAGGAGGTAATGCCAAGCCTCTGCTCATGCCACAGTTTTCCCTGCCATCACAGAGTTTTCCCCTCAAGTCTATAAACCAAAATAAACCCTTTCCTCCCACAAGTTGCTTTGGTTGGGTTCTTTGTGCAGCAACTAGAAGCTGACTGCAACAGTAATTCTCAAAGCAACTGACCCAAAATGTTAGTTTTGTGTATGTTCACGTGTGTGAATGCAAGTATGTGTGTCAACTTTCAGGTCAGCCTTTCTACCTCATTGGAGGTAGTGTTTCTCTTTCTGGATCTCATTCTGCTGTTGTTCTTGGCTCGACTGGTCATTACCTTCTGGGAAAATTCTGTCATGGCCTCCCATCTCACCACCAGCATGGTGGAATTATAGGAGCCCACCATGGCCTCTGGCTTTTTATGTGGCGGATATTTAGGCTTGAGCAGTAAACACTTTATTCACTTATCCATTTCTCCAGCCTCACTTTTACCTGTTTAAGATGGAAAAGAAGTATTTACATAATATACACTACATTTTGAACCCTTTGGGAGGAGTCCTCAAAAGCAAAAAAAAAAAAAAAGTTATTATAATTCTAAAAAAGTGAGTTATAGTGATAAAAAAACTTCCATGTTCCAGCAACAAAATATGCTTAAATAAAATGGACTTGGATGAATGATCAAGCTAAATGGCAACTAAAGCAGCAGCAGATTCTAATGTCCCATTTCACACTTATTCTAGAATACACATTCATAAAGTTCTTTCTCCATGTTTATCGGTAAAACAAGTCTAAATGAAGTCAGTAAAAATATCTAAAATGCTATGTTACTATTATCCTAGTAAATTATCTTACATTGCTGTCTCCTAAAGATAACCATATTAGAAACAGATGATATGGCACAAGCCTGAAATCCAAGAACTCGGGAAACAGAGGCAGGAGGAACACCCAAGAGTTCAAGGCCAACCTGGGCTACAGAGCGAGACCCTGTCTAAAAAACAAAAAAAAAGTAAAAGCTGTTACCAAAATGTGAGTGACATATTCCTCAAATTCACCTTTTGCCACAATATATGAGGGTACCGTGAAGCATTATGCTCTTACCTTGGTCTTCACTTCCTTCCTTACACAGACTAGAGCTTTGGCCCAGACTTAAGCTTATATCATCAGAAGTCTTAGCAGTGTCTGTGTCTCCTGTAAAGTTAAGAGAAACAGTTGAGATCACTGTATGAAAGTAAATCATTCATGTGGCACAACAAGCAAGGATATCTGTCAAACTAAAGCTGTCTCTATACACCATGGTGGACTATAATAGAAAACTGACTGAATTTATACCATGGACTGTAAGACCACACATAGCTCACACAATTACAATCCAATAATATGGAAAGCTACATGATGTTAGCTAGTAAGATGGCTTCTTTAAAAATAAGGAGACTTTTAAAAAGAAATACAAATTATTTGTTTAACAATTTTAAATTAGAGAAATTTCCTTCCCCAAGAAAATTAGTAAACTAAAAAATTGTAGAACAAAAATAGTATGAGTTTACCTTAAGTATATATACAGAAATAGAAAATTTTCCCTTTAATGTTTCAATTATGTACACATTTAAAATTTTTCCATCAAACTATTTTTCATAAGCTTCACCTAAACTTATGCAAGTATTTACCCTCATGGCAAGGAAGTTTCTCATGAATCTAAATTTATAATGTAAGCAATATAATACAAATAGTCTGACACTTCTATAAAATTTGGATGGTGAATTTAAATCAAGTGAACTGTAATAAGATAAATAAGTACTTCAAGAATGATTCTTTCATTACATTAAAAAATTTTTTTCTATTACAACTGAAAAAGACAAGGCTAAGTCAGAGGCAATGTTCAGTTACAACATGGTACCTTTAATGGTTGCTGCTGTTCCAAGTCGAGAGGAACCAGATCCAATCTGATACATGACATAAAGAAAAGAAATCTAGTTAATATGCCAGCTATATGTCATCACTAATATAAGCTAGCAAGACTATCAAAATTATATTATCAAACATGCTAGCAGTCACTTTTATCAATATTAAGAGTTACCTGTTGGTCATGTTCTGTCAGAGCCATATGACCTGTCTGAAGCAGCAGATGCTTATTTTACAGATGTGCTAAGATTGAAAATCTCTCTTCATACTCAGGATTGATGGATTCCCCAGGGCCAAACACCTCCAATCTCAAGCAAGTTACATCAAGCAGTTACTATTGTTTTTTACATTACATCATGACTGTTAGTATTATAAACCAAAGCAATGCCAGGGATGGGTCTATGAGAAATAAACTAAGACTTTTTAGGGTACCTAAAAAGAAAATTTGAGGGGAGAAAATATACCGATATAAAAGCTACAGAAAACAACATAAATCTTACTGGCCTAGGTCCCAGGATAAAATATATTTCTTTGGGGCTAGGGAATAAGAGTGCAAGCTGCCCAAGCATGAGTCTGGATCCCTAGCACCCACTTAAAAAGCTAGGCATTAGCCAAGCACGGTGGCTCACACCTATAATCCTAATACTCAGGAAGCTGATGAAGAAGGATCACTGAGAGTTTTAGGCCAGCTAGAGCTACAGAGTGAGTTCTAGGTCGGCCTGGGGCTAGAGTGAGACCCTGCTCCAAAAAACAAACAAACAAACAAAAAACACGCTGTGGGTAGCCACACACTTGCATCTATAACCTGAGCTCCTGGGGTGGGAAGGGGAGGGGAGTTAAGAGACAAGAGGAATACTGGGATTTGCTGGCCACCTAGTCTAGTCAAAAGTAGGTAGCCAGGTTACTGAGAGACTGTCTCAAGGTGGAACGTGACAGAGAAAGATACCCATCTTCCTCTGGCATGCATACCTACACACACATGCACATACACTACACATGCATGCATCAGCACACATAAAAAGATATACTTTTTTGTAGACAGGATATTAAAAAAAAATCGGGCTAGAGAGATGGCTTAGCAATTAAGGAGCTTGCCTGCAAAACCTAATGACCAGAGTTCCATTCCCCAGTACCCACATAAAGCCAGATGCACCAAAAGGGTGCATGCATCTGGAGTTGTTTGCAGCAGCCAGGGGCCTGGCACACCAATTCTCTCTCTTTGACTCTCTCTCTCTGTGTTTGTAAATAAAAATATTTTTTAAAAAAGAGAAAAAGTCTAGCCATTATGATAAATGAACTATTAAGACAAACAATAAATAGAAAATGTGTAATTATTGAGCTTTAAATAATGTTTATATTCAAGATGGTCTAATACTTCCCTAAAATCTTACATCCATTATCTATAATATCATAAAATTATATAAGAAAATATCTAAATTTCACAAACATAGTGAAGAAACAAAATACGATAGTTCTAAGTCAACAAGTCATAGCAACTCTTTCTATAACCTGTTTTCACAGGATTCTAAGAAGAAATCAGCCCAGCATATTTAGCACTATAAACAAAATTTAACACATCACATAATTCTTGATGAATTCACTCTAACCCTAATCCTTTCACTGAGTCAGCAGCATGCCAAGAGTATTCTATAAGATATGCTCTATGACAGATCAGTGCTGCTTCTGAGGGGGCAGGAAGGCTTTTCCTGATCTGGAAGGCCACTGAGCGAGTGTGTATAAATGTAAAGACTTTAGATGGGTAATGAGATGTACAAATTACATGTCAGTGAGAAGGTAAATAAAAATTGGCATACAAATATAAGTGAAACAATTCTTACTGTAACTAATAAAAGATAAGGCTTTAGTATTTTTAAGATGTTTGTTAAGCTTGATTCTCCCAGGTTTTCCTAATGTCTGCTTTGAATAAGCCATAAAAGGTATTTTAATTGTCCATAAAGAAAAAAAGCTAGCAAGGCTTGGCAGTGATTCCAGCACTTGTGAAGCTGAGGTAAATATAACTGAGTTTGAGGCCAGCCTAGGCTATGTAGTGAAAAAAATTGTCTCCAAAGTAAAAAAAAAAATAAAAATAAAAAAAGCCTAAACACATTTTTTACTACAAAGGAAATTTAATTCACTGCTAGGAAGGTCTAGGGAGAGAAAAAAAAAAAAAAACAGAACACCATATAACTCACTAAGCAGAAACTTAAAGGCACAAACAAAACACCACGTTGTGCTAACCCTTCAAAAAATTTGTTTTGTTTTGTGAGTTTTGTTGTTTTTTTCCCCAGGTAGGTTTCATTCTTGCCCAGGCTGACCTGGAACTCTGCATGATTGATGACCATCCTACCTTTAGCCTCCTGAATGCTGGGATGAAAGGCATGTACCACCAAACCCAGTTCCCTTTTAGGATTTAGCTTTTAAAAAACAAAACTTCCTCGAATATGGATTGGAGTTATTTGCTCATAACCTTTCAAATGTTCCCCTTCTCCCTCCCTCACCAGCTAAGTCTTTATCTATGAGAACTGAGCAAGGCCCTGTCTAGAGGGACTAACAGAACCAAGGTCTGTTTAGTAGGTGTAGGGAGGCTGCTAGAGCACCAGGGAGACTGTGCCACATCTGAGATAGAGTAAAGCCCCTCAGCCCCCAGTGCTGCCTGCTGCCAAACTTCAACAGCATCAGAACCAAAGCTGCTACACACAGCCTGCACAAGCTAGAGAACTGTGAAAATGCCAGCTAGAACAAGGCCTGAGCATTACTGAGCTGCTAAACAAATGCCACACAACCACCTCCAGACTAACACAACAAACAGAAAGTCCTATTTCTCTAATCACTCTCAGCTGAGGACTCTATTACCTATTGACAAAAATGTTCTTAATAGAAACCATGATTATATTTGATTTATGCTTCCTCCTGAAATATCAAAAAATCATTATAAATTAGACTACATCTAAATACAATTCATTTCCCAAAATGTCACTGTAGAAGAACACTATGACATAAACATTTATGACACACCCAGAAAAGAACAAACTCTATTAAAGTTTTTTTTATATATGACATCATGAGTGTTTTTAATTTTCTTCTTTAATTTTCATTTGTTAAATTTTGTAAGAAGGAAAAGAAAAAAACAGTATCTTCCTATATGTGGGAGTGAACCTGTTTATTTAAGTGGTTGATAAAAACCTAAATGGGTATGCTGTGTGTTATATGCACATGTGTAAATTATATTCACTAAAACAAATAGGGCCAGTTCAAGAGAAATAATGCCAAGTACATATATCAAAGGTGACTGGATACCACTATACCCTTTCACCTACCCTTTAAAATATATATATATATATATATATATATATATATATATATATATATATATTCTTGAATTTAGTTTAAATCATGAAAATACAATTTGAAGAAAAAGATACCAAAATACATTAGGAAACAAGACTCTATTCAAAGTTTTTATTAATAGAATATGATTTTTCCATAATATTGTCTTAGATAGTACCCAGTTACCAGTGTGGACAGGTGAATTTTTATGAAACAGCATCAGAAGAATTAGGTCTGCTACTTATTCATTTGCCAAATGACTAAGTCCAATTCTACCTATAAAGTTTTCTTATCTCTACACATAAAGACAATTAGACATTGGTCATTAAAAGTTAATTGTGCAAAAGGCATGTATTCCACAGTGGAAAAAGGAAAATGTATTCTGTGAGGCTTATCATTGCCACGTATCTTCACACACCAAAAACCAAGTGCTGCCTAGGGGGAAGTGCTCCACCTGAGAGAAAGGCCAGCATCACCAGGTATACGAAGCCTGAGAGAGTAGGACAGAAAATCAGAACCAAGTGGCTCTCTGGGACAAAGAAGGGAATGTTCAAGAAAGTGTTTGTAATCCACAAGCTATGTATCTAGTAACATGAAAAGCAGCTGTTTCTTCTAAGCTGTGGAAGAACTGACATAGTGAGCACCTAGCCCTACGGTTACGTAAGTTTACTATGAGAAGTTTCTCCCCATGTTCCCGTTACTAGTGCAATCTGCTGAGAAAGCAAGAGACCTGAACTGGCAGAGATTCAGAGCAGCAGAACTGAGGTTCAACACAGCAAGAGCACAAAAGGCTATAGCCAAGTTTGAAAAAACATTTTCAGAGCTAATAAGACAGCAGAAAGGGCTGGAGAGATGGCTCAGCGGTTAAGACACTTGCCTCCAGTGCCTAAAGCCCCCGGTTCAATTCCCCAGGACCCACATAAGCCAGACCCACAAGGTGGTGGCCCTGGTGCGCTCTCTCTCTCTCTCTCTCTCTCTCTCTCTCTCTCTCTCTCTCTTTCTCTCTCTCTCATCTCTCTGCTTGAAAATGAATAAATAAAATATTAAAAAAAAAAAGAAAGACAGCAGAAAGACAGTAAAATTGTGAAAAGCAGGTCTGTATTCTACTTCTGGCTTTACCATTAACATTTCAAACTTTTTTTTTTTTGCTATGCATAAACTAGGAATGACTGCAGACAGCTCTAGGTTTCCAATACAGATAATGGGGAGACTAAAAAAAAAAATGGAGTAAGCAAGAAGCTATCTTTCCTAAGGCATTCACCACAACTATCTTGATCAAAACTATATATATGTGGGCAGTGAGTATATGTTACATGCTTAGCAAATATACTTATTAATGCAAAAATCAGTTAAAAATTAATACAGCCAATATATAAACAATCAAAAATGATAATCAGAAAAATAACCATAAATTGGCTACTATAAATACTGAGTGCTACCAGGAAGATACTACCATCAGATAAAACAAAGCAGCACAGGTTCCTACCTGGTTGCTTGGGTCTAGACCAGCATAAGAATTTCTTGAACTGCAACCAACTGGAGGTGTGGCCTCTCGAATGAATTCAGACATTTCAATCCCTCCACCAGGATCACTGCGTGGGAAAAACAAGAAGGAAAGCAACTGCCATTATTCTGTCACTAACAATTGTCATTTCTTCATTATTTTTATCTTTTGTTCTGTAACACTAAGAGTTTCTGGTTTTTAAAAGAGGAAAATAAGAATAAGGACTCCTCATTTAATAGTCTAAAAATTGAAACTATTTAACAAGTGAAGGACTCAAAGGAAATAATTTTTGTTCACTTTACAGCCACTCTTGCAAAGAAGTTATTGCCTAATTGTTTGCCAAGAGCAAAGAGAAACTGGTCATTTATAGATAGAAAGTCAGCAGCCATCACGTTAGCTATGTCTCCAGGAGGCAAGTCTGAATGAGCTGCATGGCACAATGAACACACAAGAGAAGAGGCTCCCCAGCCAGCTAAAGTGCCTGTTTTTGTGTTTAAGTAAAGAGAACTGGGATATTGTCTTACAGAACTGGAATTCTCTGATTTCAGACTTGTGTTTATTATATTAGAAACCATAAGTTTAAAAGGTGAAATGATACTATGCTATTACACCAGGCATTAATTACAGTGTTAAAGCAAGGAGAGAAGGTTCAAAGTACCTGGTTCAGATGAACCCTACCTGGAGCACTAAGAAGTAACAGGAACCCAGAATTAGGAAAAAAAAAAATTACAACAAATTTCAAAATCTTAGAAAATGTTATAGAATAAGTTTCTTTAGGAACAGAACTCTTAACTCATAATCCTATTTTTTACCTAGAATTATTTGTGCATTTTACCTAGTATAAAGAGTAAGTACTAAATTTCTTAGCTATTCAGGATAAATGTTCCAGAATAGGCTAGACACGCGCGCGCGCGCGCACACACACACACACACACACACACACACACACACACACACACACACACACACAAACTTTCTAGGCACATAACATCTAATTCAACATCCTGGCTAACCAAAATCAAATCCCAATTTTTTTGGTGAATACTCATAGTTTTGGATGATGTTGACTCCAACCCTTTGGCTCTATTAGCCATCAGCTTACCCCAGTATTCTGGTCACTGAGATCATTTCTACAGTAAGTATATAAGCCCACACAGGCTAGTATGAACCAGGCCAGGAATGTCCTATTGTTGAAAGAGAAAATTTCTCTATACCTACTAGTCTTGAACCTGGAGCTGCTGTAGCCACCTTATAACAACGAAGAAGAGCCCCTATAAGAAACTAACTATAAAAAGGGAATCGTGAGGGGATTTTGGTCTCTGCAACCTGACATACCTGAAGACCTGCCTCACTTGCAGACTTTCCTCTAACATAAGTATGTGTGGGTATGAGGGAGGGGTCTGCTACAATCAAAAGATAGATAGATGCAAATGAAAATTTACTTGTAAGCATATCTTCTATGTAACTATCACTACAGGAGCTTGAATTATGCTGTCTTTATTACTAAAGTCTCATTAACTATAATGTCCCTTATTTGCTTAATGGGTCCCTAACTCTAGACCACTGACTATATAGTTAGCTAGCCGACTCCCATAAGGACTAGCTTCCAATCTTGCTACTGAAACTTACTTGCAAGGTTCATGGCCGTTTCAGTGCACAAATCCCGTTATGTGAGAAAAGTAGAAGGAATGTGCTTGCAGTTTGCTGGCTAGTCATTATTGAGCCACACCAGCTATACAGGTCACAGAGACAGTTTTCTAAATTGGAAAAATCTCAAAGAGTACACATAGAAGCAGCTATTACCATACTGAGTCAGTAATGAGAAATAACTGGCAATGATATTGGAATTAATCGTCTGTGACAAACCCACAGAAACCAGAAAGCAAAAGATGAAGTTTGGCAAAGTGACAATTAAGGAATGACCATTCAACACCACAGAAAGGACAGAAAGTCTTCATTTTGCTGTGTGTGTACATGCTAAGCCTAAGGTCTCAGAGCAATGAACATGTTAAACGATGCCACTGACTAAGGTGAGAGGAAGGGTATGGTGATATGCAGCACTCAACAATATGGTTAGCATGTTTCTTCCTTCAGTTTCCATACACCTGAATATAGGGACTCAGGATTAGTATAAACCAAGATGAGCTTTGCATACCAGGTCTGCAAAACTTAAAAGCCATGCTCTTTCTGTGCGACCATACTGCCTTTCTTTCTAGTCTACAGAGTTTCTTCCCCCAGTCCTACCATGTTGGGCCACACAACCCCTGACTGTAGAGGGCTGGCCTGTGCACTGTAGAGCAGTCCTGGCTCTTACTCCCCAGGTGTCAGCAACTGTGATTCCAGATAGGAAAACTGAAAATGTCTGCTGTCCAAAGGGGCAAAATTACACTCAGAAGAAAAGCAAAAACAATGATCTAAAACTAACACTGGTCCACAGAGTGGGAAACAGAAGGTATTCAAATTATGAGAAAGATGAAAGAGGAAAAAATAAAGAGTAGCTGGGCGTGGTGGTACACACCCCTAATTCAAGCACTCCGGAGGCAGAGGTAGGAGGATCACTGAGTTTGAGGCCAGTCTGGGCTATCTTAAAAAAAAAAAAGAATTGCTCCTTTATTTTAAAAACTCCTCTAGTAAAACATCCTTCACCCTTTTCTACAAATTTAGAAGTAGAACTTTTAGCCAAAAGCCAAACCATAAAAACATACAAAATGGTTAAGTATGAGCTTTTCCTTTTCCTTATCAGCAAGACTTTCAGGTTGTAGCATGGAGATTTCAGCACATACCTGGAAAGCATGGCAGTTTACAATTCTCACAGAAGCAAAGTACTCTACTGTAGTAAGCAGTACACCAAATTCATGGACTCTATCTGTAAGCCTTAATTTCCCATCTATTAAAAAACAAAACCAGGGACAGGCAGAAAAGCAGGAAGGGTCTAATGTGAATTAGAGGAGACATCACACTCTTCTGTGGTGAGTTAGTTTCCTATGAGCTACTCATGCCCACATTAGGATACTGTTTACAAATGTAAAACTGTTACAGTGATGCTCATGAAAATAGGAATAAATGAAAACAGAGTCTTTAAACAGAAAAATGTCAGAAAACAGCCTAAAATTTAGCTTCATGTAGCTTAAGCTGACCTTTCTTATCATAAAAATGGAGAAAATATAGTTGGTCTCCAAATTATCTGTATCAAAACCCTTAAATTCAGGGCATCAACTTCCTCTCCCAAAGCATTAAAAATTTAATATAAACATAAAAGACTTTGACTCTCTAAGATAAAGATTTAAGCATTTATGAACTGCTATATTACATAAGAAAGATCAATGTAAAACCAGAGAGCTGGAGGAGCCATTTGTTCATGCAACAAACTGACAGCTGTAATGTACCAAGCACGGTGATTGCCCATGGATTTGAAAAAGTGTATATTTTCCTGTTTATTAAGTGAGATTCACAAGTGGGAGAGTGAAGAAAAGGATATGTAAGAAATAAAAATCTACAGTAGATGCCAGGCCTGATGGCGTATACCTTTAATCCCAGCACTGGAAGGAGGCAGAGGTAGGAGGATTACCGTGAGTTCCAGGCCAGACTCAGACTACATAGTGAATTCCAGGTCAGCCTGGGCTAGAGTGAAACCTTACCTTGGAGGGGAAAAAAAGCCAAAAAAAAAAAAAAAAAAAAAAACCTACAGTAGAGATCTTAGCAGTGAGGCTAAAAAACATTCTCTTTAGAATTTAAATAATTTTATAGAAAAAAAAGATGAGGAGATATATCCATACCATTTCAATTTAACCAGGAGTAAAAGTCAGAACCAACAAAAAGTTTAAGGACTAGAAAGGTAGAAATTAAGCTGTCATCATGTACAAACAATCAAAAAATAACCTTAGCTAAAGTTCATTGTTAATAGGGGAATTTAATAAGATTGCTGGATATAAACTGCTACATTTAAAAGACAAAAAACCTAGAAAATATAATTTTTAAAAAACAAGTAGAAAACTATAAAATAATTCAATAAATTTCTTTTAAATAAAAAATGATTAAAATTTTGCTAATTTTGAAAAAACATAGGTTTAATATTATAGTAATATAAACACTCAATGGTGGGATCCTTATTTTTAAAATAATTCCAATAAAAATACAAGGTCCTTACAGACACTTCCTGGTAGATATTAACATTTGTAACAAAGAACAAAAACTCCTTTAAAAAAGCAAAGCAGCACTCGGGAGGCAGAGGTAGTGAGTTCGAGGCCACCCTGAGACTACAGAGTGAATTCCAGGTCAGCCTGGGCTAGAGCGAGACCCTACCTCAAAAAAAAAAAAAAAAAAAAAGAAAAGAAAAAACAACAATAAACAAAACAAAAAAAAGAATAAGCACTCAATAAATGTTAATCAGGGAAAAGAAGAAAAATTCTTAAAAAAAAAAGCAAAGCTGCTCCTAAGAATGACCAAGTAAGAAGCATGTCTCACCTGCTGTCAAGATCCACGCTATGGTAAATACAACTAGTTAATGATGACTGTGGGACAACTGGCACAGCCATAGACAACCAAATCAGCCAAACAGAAAAGAGGTCAAAAACATAGCACTGAAAATGCAAGTCAGCTACCACAGATTACTAAGCAGATAGTCCTGTTATGCCTTCTGGGCAAACTCACTCGTGAAAGAAAAGGGAAGTCAAAATACCTAAGTGATCCTACAGACTAAAATGATTTCAGATAGAAATGAAATAAAATAAGAAACGTGAAAGTTCAAAATTCCAATAGTGAAGTGTATCTTTCAGGTTTGGAGATAGGAAATAATATTCTAAGACTTAAAATGCTAATAATTAAAAATAAATTTTATTGCATTAAATTTAAGAATGTACTAGGGACATAGTTCAGTTGGTAGAATGCTTGTCTGGCATGGCCAAGGCCCTGAGTATTGAAAAATAAATAAATAAATGAACTTAAAAATATATGAATGGGGCTG
>PVHP010043406.1:0-14546 GCA_004024765.1 Zapus hudsonius
AGAGAGACACACACACACACACACACACACACACAGAGAGAGAGAGAGAGAGAGAGAGAGAGAGAGAGAGAGAGTCAGAGTCAGAGCAGCAAACTCCAGACACATGTGCCTCTTTGTGCATCTGGCTTTACCTGGAAACTGAATTGAATCTGGGCCCATAGACTTTTGAGACATGCACCTTAAATAGTGAGCCACCTCTCCAGCCCTTCTTTTATGAGACTGAGTCTTAATAGGGAGCACACACAGTCCTCAATTTTTTAATCCTCATGACTCAGCCTCCCAAGTACTAGTGGTTACAGGGATTTGCCTCTACACATGGCTAAATGCAGTTAATTTCTTATCAGCTCTTCACCTTATCTTTCTGGGCTTAAATGATAAATATTTGCAGTGATATATATGCCAGCTACTCTGAGCTGATCATTTTGCATTGTTACACTGTACCTCCAAAATGTATGTAATTATGTGTGCGTCAAAAATTCAAAGTATTTATTAAGGAAACATTCTATCAAAAAGAAAAGCATAAGAGGTGGATACATGATTTTCAAAACCATTATTTTGTGCTCAAAAGCAAATAGCACAAACAACCTTTAAATACTCCTGAACTTTGTCCTTAATGTTGTCTTATTCTTCCTTTTACTAAAGACAATCCCACATCCTTGATGCCCTTGACATGTGTCTCACACACAGTGGGCCCTTAATCAATATTGGGGAGTGAACACATGGATGCACTTACTTTCCATTTCTCTAGTTCTGTGAAATTTACCTTTGCATAAGGCCCCAGAATGTGGCCTCAAATTATAATCCAGTCAAAGGAATAATTAGCCACTGAAGAACACCATCGTTAGGACATTTCTGTTCATTTTACTATAAAATAATTTCTTAGCAAATGTGTTTTAAATGGCTAACATTGTGAATGGGACCATTAAAGCAGCTCTATAAGTAACCAGTCTGTGGGTTGCACCATTTCTGTCCTTCTTCCTAGTTTAATTCACTAAATAAACCAGTTTCCCCTATCACATTACACTTCCAGAGTTTAAAGACAAGACCGACTGGCCCAATTTGCTTTCTGCATTCAGGATAAGCAACGGCTCAGTGTACACAGCAAATGTACTATATAGAACCCAAGAGCATGAGTCAACCAGACCAGTTATGCCTGGGCTTGACTTCTAGCTCCTCCCACTTAACCAGTGTTGGGACTTTGGGTAGCATGCTTAACCTCTCTAAGCATCATTCCTTCTGTGTGGAATGGGTACAATATTAGAACCTATAAAGATTAATATCATGTGCACTGGCACCCAAGATGTAGTAGGAGCTCAACATAGCTGGCAGCTTTTAAAAACTAGTCACTGCCTGAGAAAGGACATGGCTGGCAGCTTTTGGTTGTATGTTCTGCTCTCCACTGGAAGTGGCTTCCTCCAATGGCTCTTTGACAAATAACATCTGATGCTGTCTCACAGAACTGTCCCTCTCCCATCACAAGTACCATCAGCTTTAGACTGGCATAATTAAGGCTATAAACATATATACTTGGGCACAAAGAGAGGGAGAAAGGGAGAGAGAGGGAGAGGGAGAGAGAGGGAGAAAGGGAGAGAGAGAGAGGGAGAGGGAGAGAGAGAGAGAGAGAGAGAGAGAGAGAGAGAGAGAGAGAGAGAGAGAGAGAGAATGAATGAGAATGGGCACACCAGGGCCTCTTATCACTGCAACCAAATTCCACATGCATGTGCCACTTTGTGTATTTGGTTTTATGTAGGTACTGAGGAATCAAAGCTGGGACATCAGGCTTTGCAAGCAAGCACCTTTAACCAGTGAGCCATCTTCCTAGCCCAGATTTTTTTTCTGTTCTGTGGATTTAGTTAGGTGGTACTAGCTAGGTCTCTTCTGTTTAAAGTAATTCCTAAATATAGTGACACACAAGTGATGCACGTGATTAAGAGCTTAAGAGCGAAATCAAAATAAAAAACTGAAGATAACTGAATTAAAAGGGAAATTTGATCAGCTCTAGAATGATCACTCTTCAACTAACTATAGCTGGGTGCCTTTGGGTAAGTTACAATTTCACGAAGCTTCAATTTTCTTATTTATAAGATGGAGATAATATCTCCCACTTCACAGAATTACCAAGAGGATTATGATAGCAATAATGGTAATATTAGCTAACATTTATTGAAGACGTACCATGTTCCAGAAAGATGCTAAGTACTTGAACACACTATTTCTTATGAAGAGCATGGTTTTTATTCTTATTTCTGAATTTTTTTTTCTGATTCTTATGCAGCATTTGACTCAACGGGGCTGGGGGATGGCTCAACAGTTAGAGGCACTTGTTTGCAAGCTTGCCAGTATTCTCCAGCACCCACACAAAGCTAGGCAGAAAGTGGTGCAAACATCTGTGATCCCAACATGCCTATGATAATGGGAGGTGAAGCAGGAGAACCAAAGGCTTATGGGCCAGCTAGACTAGTGCACACAGAATAGCCAAACAAGAGTGACCCTGCCTCAGAAAGGTGGAAGTAGAAGACAAACACCATGAGGTTGTCCACTGACCTCCACATGTGTGCCCCTCTCACATAGAAACATAGAAAAATGAAATTATTCCCCAACATGCCACACCCAAGAAATTAGTGGTGCTAAAATTCAAAACCAGTTTTTCTGACTCTATCGGCTGTGGTTTGAACATGCTGCCTAGCTCCATGAGGTCACTCGGTGCACCTGTCATCCTCATCCACCCTCTATTTTCTTCTGGCTCTGCTTCTCTTTGTCTTAGCACCTGCTGCTGAACAGGCCACACCCTTTATCCCTAAGAGGGCCAGTTCCTCTGGAAACTGGTACTTACAGTGGTGGTCAGCTTGTCTCCATTCTTCTGGACATACTGGATGGCATCATGGATTGTGGAAAAGAGACCAAGAAGTACATTCTCCATGTCGTAGATTCTGTACATGCCATTCACAAGCTCATCAAGAGACAGAATGTATTCTCTCCAGTACTTGTCGATCTCTACCACACCTGCCATACAGCCTTGCATGACCACATTGCAATAGCCACCACAAGGCTTAACCATCATCAGTCCCTGGCAGTAAGAGCAATACCACATTCTGGTGAGCATACGGCCACAGTCCTTGCTAAACTTGAGATGATCGGTTGTGTTGATCACTTCAATTCCGAGATTCAGGGCCTGAAGGAAGATTCTAGTGACTTGCAGTGACTTGGAAACCTGGGTCATAATAAGCTTGGGGTAATTGCCAAATACTTTCAGGTCACGCCTTGCTCCCCGGAGGCATTCATTGATGTCTAGTGCTGACTCACGCAGGCCTGGATTCATCATCTGGGTATAGATAACTGGAAACAGGCTGTCAAACAACTCATTGACCATATCATCCACGTTGATATCAGAACCCAAGATGTAGAGAGACACATCTGTGAAAAACTCACTCACAAACTCAAAAGCTTGAGGAGTCAGGCTCGGGTAGTTGTTCTTGAACATGGCATTGGTGTAGTTCTTGGCATGGCGAACAACAATTTCAAAGGCCTCTGTAAAATAAGAGATAACGACGTGTGCATAAGGTAAAGCATGAAAATCCAGGGTCTAATTGAATTTGACATGTCTCTATTGCTTTGGTGATGAAGGTCCCATTTGCCTTAAGTAATTGACTCACATGCATTTCTGGCATTGTCTATAGTCCTGGAGTGGTTTGCTCCATAAATCCATTTACCTTTCTGAATGTGAAGTCCAAACATTGATGTGCACATAAATTCTTAAACACACAAATTATGTTTCAAATGACAAAAGCCAAGATTCAGTTAGCATTTCAGCTTTTCATGATTATTGATTCATGATTATTGATTAAAAATTGATTAAATGAGAAGTTTTTTTCTTTCATTGATTTATTCAGTTAAAAAGAAATTGTATTTCAGGACATTTCATTTTTAGACAGAGATAAATATTTGACAACAAACCATACACTGTATTAAACTCACATAACAATTTAAACCCAAAGGAGAAACAAGTTATTAGTCAAGAATAAAAGCTATCATGAATTTAGTCATTTTGGGTAGATCTTCTCAAGATAATTTAAAAGGGAGCTCTCTGACAGATTGCCAGACCTGGAGATGGAATTTAGCCACTGAGTGGGTATCTGGAAAGAATAAATAATCCATACACTTACCTATATATTTGGTATCAACAATAATTGCAAGTTGAGCATCTGGAAGGATAAATGCTAAGCTTCCTTGATAAATTCAGCTTCCACATGGCTGCAAGCCTTATCTACCCTCTAGAGACCTTAAATTCATGATCACATCTGCTGTCCCAACACCTTGGCATAAAGCCCAAGGAGTATTATTGGTTTGAGAGACAGTAATAATATTGCCATCTTATTTTCTCCAAATTAAAACATTCTAGACCCAAATGATCCCAAATAATTAGAATTTCTTATTTCTAGGAGGGAAGGAAAAAAAACCACCACAATAGGTTTTTCAAGAAATACGAGTTTCAAAATAAACAAGTTTCCTTGAGATATTTAATACTTTCTTTCAATTCCTTCCAAAATGCAAATACCCATGACAGATGTACTCCAAATGATGCCAGTTCATGAGCCTTGAAAAATCAAATTATTACCACCTTCAGACTACTGGAGAGACTGTACTCCAGCAATTCCTTGGGATCACTTAATCCCACGTTCCAGTCAGCTGTGGCAGAAGCGTGCTCTAGGTTATGCCATCACCATCTGTGCCAGCTCCCTCACAAGGTGGAACATATCCCCTCAATTCTTCCCTTGGGCTTATCGCATGCCCAGCAAAGTTGAACAGCTGCCAGTATAACTCTATAGAGCTTCCAAGCCCACTGGAGAAAACGATGGATTTCAAACAGAACTTAACTTGACCACCCAGGTCTTTGAGAATACGTGTATTGGCTATTGGTCTGGGGGCAGATAGAGCGGAAACATCACAGTAGACACTGGTGTGTGTTGATTACTAACACGTTACAACTGTGTGATCCACAGGAAAATTTTGTTTCCCATCAATTACTGCATGCTCATTTGTTTGTTTTGCATGGTTTAGAACGTTGTGTGGTTGTTAGAATATCTACCTATCTTATAACAATCCTCCTAGCTACACATACTGCTTTATTCTCAATCCCTGAGTCTAAAGGTCAGATGAGGCCAGAAACCTTCTAGCTTAATATGAATGGTTAGTCACTGAAGTCTTGAAATTTTTCAGAAATTTTAAGATTTTAAATTATTTGTTCATTTGAATTTCAGCTGCCATTCTTTCTTTCTTATGGGTAATTTCCATACATGTACATTAATGTATCTTCATCATAATCTCCTCCCATTACCCTTTTTGTTCCCCTCCTCAAACCCCCTTAAAACTGTATATTATCTCTGCTTTCTACATAGTCCCTCTTGTATGTTTATCCACCAACAAGTACATAATGAATTTTGATCACAGTCTGTTGTATCCCTACTCCCATCCCCCTGACACTGGGAGGGGGGTTATATCCCTCCCATCTCCCAACACTTAGGAGGCAGAGGCAGGAGGATCACTGCAAGTATGAGATCAGCCCGGTCCACATAGTGAGATCCAGGCCAGCCAGGATTATATAATAAGATACTGTTTCAAAAATAAATATTTATGGGCTATATGGTTTAGAGTTTATACAGCATGTAAAATTACATTATAACAGCTACTATTTCAAAATGTTATTTTTAGTTAGCATACAGAGATTTAGGTATTCATTTGGGCATTTTTAAAAACAATTTATTTTAGTTGATTCTCAACCACCCTCCTTTCTCCAGCTCCCCTTCCCCTTACTTCCCCTCCCCCTTTTACATGTCACCTGATTAAAGCTAATTTTTAAGATGTTCATTTGAATTTGATATGGCAACCCTTACTGTTAGATGGTAAAACCAAGTCTCAACAGGTTGAAGGCATTTTCTTAAGGTCACACAGGTGCAAAGTAGGGACTTGTGTCTCCTAGAGATCTTTACACCCTGGCTGCCCTCAGACTTAGAGTCAACACACAAATTCCCCGAAATCTTTGTAGAAAGTTTAAGTTCTGTTTCAGAATCATCATTTTTCCATTGGCTTGCCATCTCTGATTGAAAATGTACCAGAGGAAACTGCAACCCCAAGACCAATAAAGCAGTATGGCACTTTCCCTTGACCTTAGAGCAGTATGAAATAAAAGGAAAAGACTACTGAGGACATGCTGCCTCTGTAGCTCTCAACCATTCAAGGCCCTGTAAAATAAACTCTCTGCAAGGGAAAATTTACCTGAAATGCAGTGTATATTCATTCTCTAAGATAAAAGACATATGGCAGGGAAATCCACAGATCTGGCTGCCAGTAACCCCACACCTTCTTTTTTTGGAAGTTGTTGCTACTAGCACTGCTGGATCAATAGAAAAACAAAATTGCACAAAATTACAGTAAGAGTAGCAATAACACATATTGCAGAAGGAGGGCTATGGGTCTGTATCAAACATCAAGCTCACAAGTGCTCTCTGCTCCTATTTGAAGCTCACAATCCACTTGGCACACCTCTGCCCTCCAACCCCACCCTGCTTCTCTATCACAGGACAGCATATCAAATCACCAGTGCTCAAGTCAAGGCTCCAGAGGGACTTACGGGAACCAATACTAGGTGAAAAGGGATGCTGGGATTTTCTTGGCTACTTGAGGTTTCATGAAATAAAGTCAAAGGTTGCAATAATTGCAAGGGAGTTTGGTCCATTGATATTTTGTTCAGATAATAATGTACGCTTCAGCTAGGGGAGATTTTCCTCGATCTCTTTCCTCGGACAAAGCCAAGAGTTATGTCCAGTAAACATTGGAAGAGAGATTATGAAGTCAGAGCTATCAGGAAAAATTTGCCATTGAAGAGGAGCTATTCTAATAATTTTATAATCCATAGAAAGATACATAATGCAAATACATAAATCTACGAAATAGAGCTGGTCCATTCCCTGATATATTAAGATTTCCAGATTTCTAAGTGTACCCATCGCCATCCTGAGCACCACTGTTAGGACATAAGAGATTGCTGTCTGTTTTCTTCTTAAATTTTGATGCTCATTGAAGACCATGATTCTCCAGATGTGCTTTGATGGGCGAAGTGTCCAGACTCTAGTTGTATTTAAATGATTCAGTGACTCCTTGTACTAATCCTCTACCCTGGACATGAAACTTATCACTGCAGCAAAGTGACTACGTAGTATCTAGTGCTGAAATTCCTTCCTTCAGACCGAGACAAAAAAAATGTACTTTTATAAGTCTTTTCTACAGTAGGCTGTGTATTTTTAAAAACGTGTGTGTGGGAGGAAGTATACTTGCAGGAGGAAGACAAGAAAAATAAATGAACCATGGAATCCCCTTCAAGCTCTGAAAAACAAGCAATCCTTTTAGGAACGGAATATTTTTCCTAAAGGCAGCTTATCCAGTACTGCAAGAATGGCAAATACTTTATAAGAAGAACTTTTTCAGGTCCCTAGTATAAATACTTCATAAAAGTTGAACTAAAAATGGGCCTTATTTTCAAGCATAGGTACTCGAATGAGCAAAGGGGACTAATATTTATTAGACCTCTGCAAGGTAAATGCCAGGATTGGTGGCAAGCATCTATCTTCTCATTCAATCATGACCTATTCAAATGTGTTTGAAATCAGTGCTATATTGGGGAGTAAACAGGCCTACAGGTTTTGTGACCCATACTAGGTAATATTTCCAGTTCAATTCCAAGGCCTGCATTTAAATGTCAGGTCACTTAAATGATCTCAATGAGTTGCTAGAGGCTAAACGTGACTAGCTTAAGAGTTAAAAACTCCATATTTATCTTCTACCTATCTATAGGTTTTACTCCAAAAAATGACACTGAGTTCCCACAGTGAAGATCCATGAAAGTCATGTTTATCAGACAGGGGACGAAAAAAATAATTTTGAAATATATGCTGAATGTTTTCCATAGCAAATGCATAAGTTTCAAGGTATCTTCGATCTTACTGAAGTCTTATATACCTAAAGGAAAAGCAATTAGATACCTTGGACCTTTCTAGCCTTTCTATCACACCTAAAGAGGAAAATGAGAGCTGGGGAAGATGGATCAGTAGATAAGCTGCTTGTTGAGCACATATAAGGACATGTGCTCAGCTCTCCAGAACCCATGTAAAGTCAAACGCACAAAAAGCCACAAGTAGTAGCACATATCTATAATCCCAACACTCCTCCAGCCAGATGGGAGGCAGAGACAGGAGAATACTCAGACGATCCCAGGCCAGCTAGCTTGGCATATGCAGAACCGTGAACAACTAGGGACCCTGCTCTAATGAGGTGGAAAGTGTGGTTCAACAACAAAGGTTTTACTCTGACCTCCACATGCATTCCATGCATGTGCCCACACTCACATGAACACACACACACACACACACACACCAAACACAAGCAAAAAATAAAGAGTTGTGAATATCACAGTCCACAAACGGAAGCAGAATAAAATACTATGATTAATCATAAGATTGTAGACAACTTTTACCCTCCCATACCTTAGCATATAATGTAAAGTCTAAAGGTCTAAAGTCTAATGTATAGTAATGGCACATTACAATGGAAAGGGCTACAAGACACAGACACACAGATGCTACTTAAGAAAGCGGTTTTTAGGAAACCCAACTAATACATGAGAAAAAATTTAAAGGACATTAGAAGAAAATGAAGCCTCTGGTACCTATAGCTACAGTTATAGCTACAGCAAGCATTAACTATCCAAGCTCTGAGCCAGATTAACATACAGCTTCACATTAAAAGTCTATTTATTTCAAATCTATATTACCCAATATATCATGTCTTGCTTTAAACAAGCAATCATAAGAATGTTAAAAGGCAAGAAAAATACAGTGTGAAGAGAGAAAGCAATTGTTACAAACATATTCAGTTATAGCACAGAGCATGCAAGAGCAGATGGGTAATTTAAACTCAGAGACAAAAACTCTAACAAATATCAGAAGGAAATGCTAGAAATCAAATAGACTGAACTCATTACTATACTAGACACAACCAAGAAACAAATCTTGAAGAGAAATCAATCGAAACTTTCAAAACTGAAAGAGAGAGAAAGGAAAGGAAGGAGGAGGGAAGAAGAAGGAAGGAAAGAAGGAAGGAAGGAAGATATTCAGGAAACACAAGATAGATTTGCCATATCAAAAAAACCTGGCGGACAGTTGTGAGGCTTCCAGTTCAAGATGGCTGACTAGCAGACACGCCACGTCCCTCGGGAAACAAGGGTCAGGGATTTCAGCAGGGTGGACAGAAGCTGCAGTCACACTCTGAGCTCCAGATACCTCCCAACACAGGTTTCTCACCACTGGAAGCCACCATCGAGGACCAGCGCTCACCGGAGGCAGTGAGTTGTCATGAACCTGCAAGCCCGGCCAGAGCAGCCGCAGCCTGCCGGCCGACAGAGGCTTTCCTCGGCCTCTGCCGGCTTCCCTCAGGTTCCCTCCCTCTGCGTGTTCTGCGCGACTATCCGGTCCCTCCTGAGCCCTTGAGTGTCTCTCATTTTCAACTTTTTTTTTCTTTTTCTCTTCTTTTTCTTTTCTCTTGCTCCTACGTAAACCCTCCCCCCATCCTCCTGGTCTCCAGCATATGTCCCACCCATCCAGGTCCTTCCTAATCCATTTCCTTGCTTAATTTTGTGTTTTTGTTTTTGTTTTTGGCCTGCTGATCAGAACCTGGGCTCATATGTGGCCCCTCCCCCTGGGCCTCAAGGTCTCCAGCCCTTCTGCCCTCACCCTCCAGGCCCTTGCTAATCTATATCCTTGCTTACTTTTTTTGTTTGTTTGTTTGTTTTGTTTTGTTTTTGGCCTGCCAACTCAGGCACTTACGTAGCCCCTCCCACTGGGATCCAGATCTCCAGCACATCTGCCCCACGCCTCCAGGCCCTTGCTAATCCATTTCCTTGCTTACTTTTTTTATTTGTTTGTTTGTTTTGGCCTGCTGCCTGGGACTTGGGCTATTACAGAGCCCCTCCCCCTGGCCTCCACATCTTCAGCACATCTGCCCAGCCCCTCCCTTCAGGTTTTTACCAGTCTTTTTTCTTCTTTCCTCCTTTATTTTATTTTTTATTTGTCCTCTTTTTTCTCTTCCCTTTTCTTTTTCTTCCCTCCTCTGTGGTACTTTCTGCCCACCGAACTCTGAGGCTTCCTCGAGACCTTACCCCTGTGGTTTTCTCACCTGTCTAACCCCGCAGTTTCCCCAACCCTGGCTCCTCATGGTACCACAGCCCACTGATTCTGTGTAATCCCCAAGCGCTGGTCCCTGAGGTATCCTAAAGCTCCGGGTCCTACGGTTTCCCCATGTGCCCGCCAGCTCCTGTGGTTTGCCCACAACATGGTTCCCACGGTTTCCCCATGTGATAAATAGTCCCTGGGCGGCAGTGACAGGCATCTGACACCCTACCCCATTGTACCTTACCCCTAAGGGGCCCCACACCCCCTAGCAGGCTACATAGGACCTAGCACCCCACACTATGCGTACTTAGTCCCCACAGCCCCACACCCTCCTCTAACAGGGTACCCCCCAGTATCACCATCAAAGTCCAGTGAGTGATCTGAGGGCACACACACTCACAGATTAAACAAGTGAGTACCCAACCCTACCTGTGGAGTCCAGTGTACTCCCAGAACACACAAGCAAAATGAAATCAGATCAAAGGCATCCACCAATCACCTCAACCGGAATCAAAATTGGCAGACCTCAACATAAGAATATATCACCAGCTGAGGAAACCATGCCAAATGGCAACAATGATGCCACCAAAGAGAGCGAGCAGAGCCAGGCCCAGGAAGACAAGATAATAATCCCTGCTCATACTGGTACAGGTCTTGAGGAAATCTTAATGTCAGTCATGCAAGAAAAGATGGACCAACATATTGAAAAAGTTCAAAGTCAGCTCATTAGCTTTGCCACCAGGCTTAATATAATTGAGGAGAACATAATGGACTTCAGAAAAGACATATCAGAACTAAAGCCAAACCTGCAAACTGAAGGTAACAAAAACCAGCTTTCCAAATTAACTGAAGACATCTGCAAATATAAGAATGACTGTCAGGAAGAAGTAATTAAATCAAACCTGGAAATGAAAACACATCTCAACAGGATGATGGAAGCAACCCAAAAAGAAGTAGCAGAAAACAAAAACCATCTTGGAATAATAAGAACATCACTAGAATCTCTTACTAACAGGATTAACCACTGGGAAAACAGAACCTCAGACATGGAATACAAAAGAGAGGAGAATTCACGTGAAATCAGAAACTTGACAAAATTCAAAAGAGCAAGTGAATAAGACTCGAGGGAAATGTGGGATACCATAAAAAAACCTAATCTCAGGATCATGGGGATCCCAGAAGGAGAAGAAAACCAAGCTAGGGGCATAGAAAATATTTTCAAAATAATTATGCAAGAAAACTTTCCATACTTAACAAGAGGTAGTCCTGTACATCTAAAAGCGATACGGAGGACCCCAAACAAATTGGACCAAAAGAGAAACACCCCAAGACATATCTTAGTTACAATGCTTAATATTGAGGATAAAGAGAGAGTCCTTAGCACAACGAGAGAAAGGAAACTCACATATAAAGGAAAACCCATCAAAATCACCTCAGACTTCTCCAGAGAAACTTTAAAAGCCAGGAGAGCTTGGAACAAAGCAATCGTAGGCCTAAAGAAATACGGATTCCAAACTAGACAATGGTACCCAGGAAAGTTATCCATCATAATAGATGGAGAAATGAAAGTATTCCATGAAATTAACCAAATCTATAGTTACTTGAACACAAAGCCAAAACTTCAGAAGATAATTCACGAGATATCCCACGTAGATGAGACAAATATAAGACCTCAGGAAAGGAACAGAGAACAAGCAAGGTAACACCAAAGAGATAACAAAACAGCTCAGATACCAACCACCATATTCTCTCCAACATGGCAGGGTTTAAAGCAAACATCACAGTTATAACTTTGAATGTAAATGGACTCATCTCTCCTATAAAAAGGCACAGGATCGCAGGTTGGATCAGGAAAATGGACCCTTCCATCTGCTGCCTTCAAGAAACACACCTTAACGCTAAAGACAGCAACCTACTGAAAGTAAAAGGGTGAAAAACAATTTTCCAGGCACATGGAAATAATAAAAAAGTGGGTGTAGCTACTCTAATATCTGACAAAATAGACTTAAAACCAACAGCAATAAAAAAGGACGATGTTGGTCACTTCCTACTCGTCAAGGGACCGATACAACAGGAAGACATTACTATAGAAAATATGTATGCGCCAAATGCAAGTTCCCCTCATTTCATTAAGCATAAATTACTCAAAAGTATAGCAGATATACATGCCAACACCATCATAGTAGGAGACTTTAACACTACACTGTCATCACTAGACAGATCATAAAAACAACAGACAAGCAGGGAAATAAAGTTGCTAAATAGTACCATAAACAAGCTAGGGATAACAGACATCTACAGAACATTCCACCCCAAGGACACAGATTACACATTCTTCTCAGCAGCGCATGGAACTTTTTCCAAAATTTACCATATACTGGGCCATAATTAATTGCTCAGCAAATTCAGAAAGATTAATGCAATCGCCTGCATCATATCAGACCACAACACATTAAACTAGAAATTAACAATGGGAGAGAATCCAAAAATTTCAAAAGATATTGGCGACTGAACAACTCGCTCCTGAACAATGAATGGGTAAAACAAGAAATCAGACAGGAAATCCAGAAATTCCTAGAAACAAATGATAATGAGGATACAACCTTTCAGAACTTGTTGGACACAATGAAGGCAGTTCTAAGGGGGAAATTCAGTGCACTAAATGCCTTCATAACAAAGACAGAGAAGTCTCAAATTAACCAACTATCCTCACACCTAAGGTCATTAGAACAGATAGAAAAATCCAACCCTAGGAGCTCGATATGCAAGGAAATAATTAAGATCAGAGCTGAGATTATTGACTTGGAAACAAAGAAAACAACTGAAAAAATAGACAAATCAAAGAGTTGGTTCTTTGAAAAAGTCAATAAGATCGACAAACCCATGGCAAACATAATCAAACAAAAAACTGAGAAAGCCCAAATTAACAAAATAAAAAATGACAAGGGGGAGATCACAACAGATCTTGAAGAGATTGGAAGAATCATCAGGTCATACTCCCAAAACCTCTACTGTACAAAATTAGAGAACCTGGAGGAAATGGATGAATTCCTGGACACATAACAACTTCCAAAGCTCAGACCAGAGCAGATAAAGATCCTAAACAATCCAATAACAATAACAGAGATTGAATTGGTAATCAAGAACCTCCCCAAACAGAAAAGCCCAGGTCCAGATGGTTTCTCAGCTGAATTCTACCAAACATTCATCACAGAACTGAAACCTCTATTTTGAAGCTTGTCAGGGTCATAGAAAAAGAGGGTAGACTTCCAAACTCCTTTTATGAAGCTACCATCGTCCTAATTCCCAAACCAGGCAAGGATGTAACAAGAAAAGAAAACTACAAACCCATATCCCTGATGAACTTGGATGCAAAAATCCTAAACAAAGTCCTAGCAAACCGAATACAAACCCACATCACAACCACAAAAACCACATGGTCATCTCAATTGATGCTGAGAAGGCTTTTGACAAAATTCAACACCACTTCATGTTCAAAACCCTGGAAAGAATAGGCATAGATGGCCTATACCTCAACATCATAAAGTCTATATACAGATCTCCTAAAGCACAAATCATTCTCAATGGGGAACGACTCAAGGAGTTCCAGCTTAACTCAGGGACAAGACAGGGATGTCCACTCTCACCACTGCTATTTAACATAGTGTTTGAAGTTCTAGCCCAAGCAATAAGACAGGAGAATAGCATAAAAGGGATACAAATCGGAAAGGAAGAAGTCAAACTATCCCTCTTTGCATGATCATATATATATATCAGACCCAAAGAGAAGTAATAGTAAACTCCTGAAGGTGGTCAATGCCTTCAGCAGAGTAGCAGGATACAAAATTAACACACAAAAATCAGTAGCCTTTCTATATACAGAAGACAAGCATTCGGAAAAAGACATCAGAGAAACTGTCCAGTTCTCTATATCCTCAAATAAAATTAAATACCTAGGAATATCACTAACCAAGGTAGTGAAAGACTTATATAAGGAAAATATTGAAACACTCAAGAGGGAAATAGAGGAGGATGTGATGAGATGGAAAGACATTCCATGCTCATGGATAGGGAGAATCAATATAGTGAAAATGGCAATCCTGCCAAAAGCAATCTACAGATTCAATGCAATGCCAATAAAAATACCAACCTCCTTCTTCACAGACATTGAAAAAATAATCTCCAAATTTATTTGGAACGGTAAGAGACCTCGAATAGCTAAAACTATTCTGAGCAGGAAAAATTATGCAGGAGGTATCACCATACCAGACTTTAAAACATACTACAAAGCCATAGTAACTAAAACAGCATGGTATTGGCAGAAAA
>PVHP010043407.1:0-14483 GCA_004024765.1 Zapus hudsonius
TCTCTCTCTCTCTCTGTCTGACTTTCTCTGTCTCTCTCTCTCCTTGCAAATAAATCAACAAAATATCTTAAAAAGATATTATATTGTAATATTACTGTTACAACAGTTTTGGAAAATATGTGCATGTTCTAACTTTTAACACAAAAATACAAAATATCTGAAATAACCCGTTAGTTTTCATTTGGTTCATTTACTTATGTTTCCTCTGTGTTAATTCTTTTGGACTAAATTAAATGGGAAGCATTCATTTAAAAAACCTAATCTAAAATGATAGCTTAAGGCAGGTTATTTTATCGTGAGGAACAGCTGAGGGAAGACACAGAACTTTCTTATATATGAAGGGCTAGCTCAGAGTTTGAAAGTCTCTGTGAAGAGAGGAAATTACATCAAGTATTCAGATAAGAACCAAGGGCAAGTTTTTTGACAGCACTGATAGACCTTTGGATATGTTACCAAGGGATGCAGAGGAATCTCATTTTTCAGAAGTATTTAAAAGCATGATAAACTCTCTCATCTTCCTGAATAACAAAATTTATTGGATTTCTAAGGAGAGCACTATACTAGAGAGTCTTAGGCGGATTCAAAAGAAACAATACATGCTCTGAACTTTGAAGAACTTTGAGCAGGAAGGCGGAAAAGATAGCTATAAATGAACAAAAATGCTGATCTAAAGTGAAATTGGTCAGCTATTCCTGATGGGTACTAGACAGTCATGCCAGGTACCACTTCTCAGCCATAAAAGAACACACCCAACAATGGAGAAGAAAGATGGCTGTCCAGACAAATGAGATTTTTTGGGTAGTATAAATGGCCATAAAATCAATGCATGAGAACAGTACCGATGTTTCTGATTTCCTCCCCTTCAATAAAGTGCATAGTAACATTTTCTTTCCATGAATGTAAAAGTGCAAGAGTAATATGCATATAGTGTGCTCTTATTAAGGAAGAACTTAGCAGATGCAAAGCATTTTAATGACTATTGACATCTTCAGCAGCAACCCCCTTGACCATGCTCACCCAGGGTCAGGGATTGACAATCAGAGAGGTCTCTGTACCCCACTCCTAATGTGTGGAAGTGTGTATTTGTTTTTAAAGATCTTTTTTGATTAATTTAATTTAGGCACCATACAAAATAGTTGGGGTTTTGTCAAAGTATGTTCTCCTCGCTACCAAGCTGACCTGGAATTCACTATGTAGTCTCAGGCTGGCCTCTAAGTCACAGATGATGTCTGCATCATCCAGCCCAGCAGAGAGAAAGAATGGGCACACCAGACCTTCCAGCACCTGCAAACAAACTCCAGACATGCCATCTTGTGTAGCTAGCTTTACCTGGGCATTTTGAAATCAAATTCAGGTCGTCAGGCTTTGCAGGCAAACACCTTAACCATCAAGCCATTTCTCCAGCCCTGGAAGATAGTTACTTGGTTGCAAGGATCTGTTAGTTTTAGTTTTCTATAAGGTATATTTAAAAAGGTTTGTGGGTGGTTCATTTTTAAGTTTTTATTTTTAACATTTTATTTATATTTTATATCATTTTACAAAAAGTTCTAAAAATATCTTCTTGGTATAAAATTATGAATATATAAATCCTCAGTGATACCAGAAAAGATTGCAAAACATCTTGTTTATTTTCTTCAATCATTTTTGTAGAAGCTAAGGTTCTAGTTTTTTTAAACAGCTTTGGTTAAAGGAGTGTAGTAAGTCTAACTCCAAAAGATGTCAAGCTTCCTGGAACAGAAGTGCTACCTTTTTATTCCATTCTTGGTGAGTTTTTCTCTGTGAAATTAGTAGTTATATGTATGAAGCTAAATTTCCTTGTGGGAATGGATCAAGGTACCTGTGCTAATAATTTATATTTCAGTATTTTCTTGAGCAGATTCAGCCCCTAATCCCTGTTTTAAAATGTTGCTTGTGGTGTCACACTGCAAAATTAATCTTTCCGTTTGCTCCACTCCACACCGTTTAATACTGCTTGACTCCACACAAAGCACCATGACATGAGCTCTAAATAAAAGCTGGATGGGCGAATTTGTGCGCATATTGTGTTTGGGATTAGGAAACTGAATTTGACAGGTAATACAGTCGGATTTAACTGCTCCATGATACTAAACTGGGAGGTGTCCTGCCAGTCACCTGTCTGGGAAATCCAGGACGTAAAAGGAAAGAAAGTGAGATGTATTTCAGATGCCTAATCTCACCAGCAAAGGTTAGCTCCTCCAGGAAGACTAGTATGCAATCTGCTACTCTTCATTTCTCTGTTGGGGACTCCAGGAGTTAAGGCCATCATACAAATAGGCTTATTTGCCTGAGGATTAGCTAGGTTTCCTAGGAGACAGGATAAAGAAGCCTCTGCAATAAATGGCCAATTCCTCATATTAAATAAAGGGAAAACAAAACTTTAAAGCAGAGACAGAATGAATGTGGAGACATTTAGAGAGTGTTTCCTGCATACTGAATAGAAAAAGCATGTTAGGTATAGAAGAGAAATAGATTTTGAAATACTTCTTGCAAAGAGAACTGCCAATAACATTAAACACTTGCTCTTATCCTTTACGACCAGGAAATTTTCAACTCAATTTTTTATTCAAACACAAGGACTGTATCAGTCTAATTCTTTGATAAATTTCATTTTCTGTGCTGAATTTTAATATTTCCCCATCTACATCAACTCTTGTCTTTGAAAAAAAATCATAATTCTTTCTTTGTAGGAGGTAAGATGTAATTAATTAATGACAAATAAAGCATTCTCTACAAATAAAGAAGCTCTCCAAGCATCAGTCTCGTCTGAAGGATGGCGCAGAGTGCTTAGGACTGGATTGCTGAAGTGTATGATTATGCAGCTTGTCCTGAGCCTCGACTTGATGCACGGTGCTTTTACTGTGCAATTCCCATTAATGCTGATTGTCCAATTTAGTGCTTAATTAATGAGCCATGGACCACTTATAAATTTCTGCCTTACAGAATCAACCACATTTAAAGTTTTATTCCCCAGGAAACGTCTTCACCTGACAAGCTGATAATAAATTACACTCTTTCATCCACTTAACCCTCTGCCATGTCAATTTGGGCTCCATTGATAGTTGTGATTCTTTTGTTATATATATATATATATATATATATATATATATATATATATATATATATATATATATATATATATTACTTAGAGTAAACATTTGTTTGATGCTTCCTGTATACTAATTTGAATTTCACTTTCGGATTGTTGTGGCCAGAATCTTAGTTGCTGCGCAGAAAGAACCCAAACAAAAGTGGCTTGTGGAGGAATGGGTTTATTTGGCTTACAGACTTGAGGGGAGACTCCATCCTGGCAGGGAAAACGATGGCTTGAGCAGAGGGCTGACATCATCTCTGCCACAGCACTGCAAACAGCAGCAGGAAGGTGTGCCAAATACTGTCAAGGGGGAGCTGGTTTATAACCCCATAAACCTGCCCCCAACAACACAGCTTCATCGAGGTTGTAAAACCCAAACTGCCATCATCTGAGGATGGATTACCCAGAACACATTCATTTTTTTGTGGGGGACACCTGGATCAAACCGTGATACAGATGTAGATGGATTAAGATGCATCTGATGTGCTGTTGCAAAATTCTTCACATATTAACTGATTAATCCATATTCCACTGTGATATTGTCATATTTAATATTCCCATTTTATTGATAGAGTAAGAAAGTTTAGGCAATTTTTCTAAAGTTGTGGATCTGGTAATTTTAGTATCTAAAATTTGAAATGTGGAAGTCTTGCTCTAGAGTTGTGCTTTAATGCCCAAACTGACAGACCAAATTATGTAGTCATCCCCAGGAGTGAAAAAAAAAGGCTTTGCAAAGACACTGATGAACTTACCTATAACATCCAAAAGCTGCTGCATAAACAAACCTTTATAGAAAGGGATTTGTTTTGACTCCAAAGGGAAACCCCCACTAACCATGGGTCTACAAAGAGGCTTCTCCCATTAGAAACTCACCAAAGTAACAATGTTTGTCTCATTTAAGCTATACTGATCTCACTCTCCCTTGGAAATTCTGTTTGTATTTTTCAGAAGGCAGTAAGAGGGCCAGGGACAACTCAATTCCACCAACAGGACATGGGATGATGGCTGACACCCTGGCAGGATATGAACCACTCCTAACTCATTATCTAGGGCCCAAACAAACAAAAGTCGTAAGATGAGCAAGAGAGCTCCCTCCACAGCAAGTCAGATAACCTATGAAAGGGGAGACAGACACTGAGGATACCCAACACAATCCAAAGCTGAAATCCAGAGACTTGTAAGATCTCAATAGTAAAGTAGACTTGAAACTCATCCACCATGACTTAGGAAACTTAGCAGAAGAGGGGGCGGTAAGATAATAAGAGCCATGGTGGAGGAGACTATCCAGAGACATTGTCCCCTTCAACAAGAGCACACCAAGAAAAAACCTGGCTACTTCATGTACAGTTCATATACTCCTACGTCATGGTCTGGTCCAGCAATACCACTGAGGAGGGCCCCCAGTGGGTTGGAGACAAGGAGGAACACAAGACTTGCTCATACAATGTATTAAATTATTAACCATAAAGAAGTTTAAAAAATAAAATAAATGATCATCCCCATGTCATTTTATTCAACAATCATATTACCCAGGTATTATTCATGTAAGATGAACATTTATACACACACAAAACACTTCAGTGTCCAAATACATTAATGTAAAAGGTTAGTACTCAGATACTGTGTGTTAGACAGGGAGTCTGTTTTTTCTCTCTTTCTTTCTTTCTTTCTTTCTTTCTTTCTTTCTTTCTTTCTTTCTTTCTTTCTTTCTTTCCTTTCTTTCTCTCTCTTTCTTTCTCTCTCTCTTTCTCTCTCTCTTTCTTTCTTTCTTTCTTTCTTTCTTTCTTTCTTTCTTTCTTTCTTTCTTTCTTTCTTTCTCTCTCTCTCTCTCTCTCTCTCTCTCTCTCTTTCTTTCTTTCTTTCTTTCGCACAGGCAATCAGCAAGCACACATGGATTGATTGTACTCTTGCTTGATAGCCAGTAGTTTTTTCCTACTGAATTGGGTCAATGATAGATTGGGAAACCAATCTGTGACTGATATTCATTGCGTGAGTTGTAAAAAGTAGATAGGTGCTAAAATCATCCGAGAAAATTAAAATGCAAAAGCAATTACGTATGGACAGCCTAATAACATGCTCACCTTGTACGTCAAGTTGAATGAACAAGTTCTCAGCCAAATATCCACATAATCATCCATTGCAAAATGGAGATTAATTTGCTCATGGTTTTCTCTTTTTCATGTAACAAGAAAGCAAGTAACTTAAAACACTATAGACTCCGCACCATTTACAAACTTGGAATTAACCCATGTTCTAGAACTACAGGACAGTACCTTAGTGATCAAATCAAACAAAGTCAGCTATCTCAATGATATTGTGGTGGTTTGCATGTGAAACTTTCCCCTCCCCAGCCTCATGTGTTTGTGAGTAAGCCTTGCAATCAATCCTTAACTTGGGAGGTGGAACCTTGTTGGAGGAGGTGTGTCACTTGGGGTGGGCCATAGGGTGTTACAGTGCAAGCCCCCCCCCCCCCCGCCAGAGTCAGTTCACTCTTCCTGCTACCTCCCGATGTCTGTGGCCCGATGAGATGCCAATGCCCAACCTCTCTTTTCCCTGCCATGGTGAAGCTTCTCCTCAAGACTGTAAGCTGACAAACCCCCTTTTCTCCCATGAGCTGCTTCGGGTTGGCAGTTTTATTCCAGCAATGAGAAGGTGGTAATTCCATCAGGAGTATACTATAATAACTGGAGAGTGAATTCTTGTCAGAAATCATCCTTGAAATATTCCAAGGTGAAGATGGAACATTTAAACAACTAGAATGGGAAATTCTGGAACTAGAATGGAAACCTTAAAGGCAATATGAGTTTATGAATCCTGCATGACTCCCAGCTCCTTTTATTTTGGTTTAAAGTTGAACAAAGCACACATCCAGAATCCTCTTTAGCCTTTCAACATTCTTTGATAATATTTGTGGGTATCTTGATATTAGACATAATTCTTTCAGTTTCTTCTTTATATTTACTTCCTGTTAATACTCTTTAGACAATTATCTTGACTTATCAGCAATTCTCCTATAAGGATAGTTAATGAGATCAGGTAACAGAATCTGATCATTCCCAAGTAATATTCCATCCTGGACCCACATTTTCGCCACAGTGCTGCACATTATGGTCTTGGAAATTGTTTATGACACAAAGCATGTGACTGAGAATTCTCATGAGTTTCCTCTGTGACCTTATCCATGGTTGGCAGACCATGATGGCAACCATACTTTGGGGAAAGAAATTGCCAGATTCTGCCATTACATCTGAGTTCATCACTTGAGTCCTCTGAGGAGGCTCTCTGAGTCTACCCTGGCTCAGCTACAGATAAGATGCTGCATCCTTGGTTTCTGTTTGTCCTAAAACCTCTTATGAGGTAGTCACTGAAAGAATGAAACTTTCTCGCAAGGATGAGGTGCATCTTCAATGAACGATTATATATGAAGTTTGTCTTTCCAACCTAAAATGATGTTATTTGTGTAAAAGATTGGCCCCTCTTTTTGCCATACCTCTGATTTTTTTCAGTCACTACCATTAATACTCTTTATGGAATCTTAGTATCAAAGAATATTCCATTAAATTCTCATTTGCATTTGGTAATAGCTGAGTAGCCAGTGTTTGATAAATGATTTTAACAAAGGTATAAATGTAGACATCCATTGAGGCTATCATGAAAAATTGAAGGAATCATAATTATTTGAATATATCTGAGAAAACATAGTTTTCAGCACGAGGTGAGTTGCCAAAAATGGTAGCCATCTCTATGGGTCATTCTTATATTTCTATATTGCAGTAAACTCACATTGAAATTGTTCAAGTTTAGATTGTTTATTTGCGCAGGAAACATACTCTTTTTGGAGTCGAAAAGCCTTTGGGAATGAGTCTGATGGCAGAGACGATATGTAACTTACAAACTGAAATATACATTTCCTCCCTGGGGTAGAAATGTGGGCATAGAGAATGTTTACTACAGTGCTTTTTGTATTTACATTCATAGGAAGTATGAGAGGAACAAAAACCAGCACTCCAATTTTCTTGTCTGGTTCGTTAATCATATTAGCAATGTTTAGGGAAAACATGGGCATAATAAAATCCAGTTCCAACTGGCACAGCATAGCATTTACGGTTTCTAGAATATAGCACAAGACTTAAAAAGTTATACTATAAATAATTTCCAAGAAAGAAAAACCCTTTAATGGACTGGGGAGATGGCTCAGCAGTTGAGCACGCTTGCCTGGAAGGTCTGATGGCCTGGGTTCAATTCTCCACTACCCACATAGAGCAGATGCACAAAGTGGTACATGCATCTGGGGTTCATTTGCAGTGGCAAGAGATTCTAGTGCACCCATATTCTCTCTCT
This sequence comes from Zapus hudsonius, assembly GCA_004024765.1. NCBI lineage: Eukaryota > Metazoa > Chordata > Mammalia > Rodentia > Dipodidae > Zapus > Zapus hudsonius. The sequence continues at coordinate 7,454 of PVHP010043407.1, forward strand.
CTGTGTCTGTCTCTCTCTGTCTCTCTCTCTCAAAATAAATAAATAAATAAATATTTTTAATAAAGAAACCTTTAAAATTCTACCAAATTTAGTGTTTTAAAGCTTTGAGTTCATTTTAGAGAATTGAAACTTAAATATTTATATCAGAATACACTAATATTTGAGCATTTTTAATATTTATGTAATGCAGCATTATCAAATTATTAAGTATAGTTTACTAAAAATATGTATTTGGGCTGAGTGTTGCAGTTGCCTTCCTGTTGCTGAGACAGAATGCTGACTGAAGCAGAGCTCATGGAAAAAGGGCTTATTATTTTGAGGGAAGTTTCGTCACGGTGGGGAAAGCATGGCATGAGCAGGAAGCTAGCTCATATCATCACATATCAGCAGTAGCAGAAGTGAGTAAGCTGAGCTGAGCTGAGCATCCATGGCCTGTCTAATCAATCTCAAGGTCCTCCCCCAGTGACACACCTCTTCCAATAAGGCTCTGTCCCTCCCCCAAGACTCCACCACTTTCCAAAATCGCTGCCAGCTGAGGAACAAGTGTTCAGAACACATGATCCTACTTGGGAGATCTCTTTGAAACCAGCACACTGAGGACGATTGTACTCATCAGAGTCATGGCTTTGGTTCTAGGTTATGTCAGACTGTTTCTAGGCTACAAGCTTCATATTCAGAACCAGTGGTTGTTCTTTTCAGAACTCTGGCTCATGTTCCAACTATCACTGAATGATTTCCCTGCTATTTCTTCTCAAGCAGTTCTTTAGCTTTGTGACATCATCTTGTTAGACTGCCCTCACACTTGGAAGCTTGCTGCTCTCTTTGATGAGTTACCCCAGCTTTTTCTTGGAGGTCAGTCTCTAAGTCCTTTTACCTTGAAAATTTCTGTCCCTTCTCTTCCTTGTCCAATGACTGCTTTCTTGTAAGGTATTATGTATATATATATATATATATATATATATATATATATTCAATCCCGCTTTTCTGAATATAGTTTTACTGTCCTTTATGACTTTCCCACTGACCTCAATCAAATCTTACTGTAGCATTATTGACAGGAAAACTTTCCTATACTGGAAAGCATTCAGAGCGCCTCCCACGGTAGAGGAAGGCCTTCCTCCTTCAGTCAGTCCTTCCTGGAAGCAACCTCAGAGACTTGCTTTCATGGATACTTAAGTTATATATCCAAGTAGTTTGTTAAATCCTTAATTTAATACCCAATAATATGTAAGATCTTTGGTCTTTTGGCTAGACATCAAATACTCAGTAAACAAATTCTGAATCAAAGGGCAAAACATTCATTGAATAATTTTAATGTCAACAATTACAATACTGTATAATTATTACATAACTCATTTATAAAATTTCAATAGGTCTTCAGCAGGTGAGAATGTAGACAAAAATCCAGCAATGGTTGTACATATGAAGTATTCATAGCATTATTAGCATGCCTAATAGCACAGGTATTAGATGTTTATTCTCAAATTTCACATTGTGAATATTTGCTAGTTCAAGGGTTTGGTGAGTATTTCAAGAAGATGGTGCACCTATGTGGTTAAGAACATGGACTAGGGAGGCAGAAACATCCTGACACCAGATTTTCTTTTGTTGAGGAAATCTAAACTTCAGTTTGCTCATATATAAAACTGGGAGAGTGATAGTGTGTATTATTAATATATGTTTGTTGTAATCAATGTATTATTACATTTCTTAGATACTTAAAAAGATGTTTACAAATAAAAATAGAAAAGCTAGTTTACAATAAAAGGGATTGAAATCGGGTGTTATATATGCTGGCAAAATTTCATCTGTTGTTATTTTACATGGAAAGTGATAATTAAGAGTAAAATTACTTTAAATGAAAAAAATCAGAAGCATTATGTTTCGATTATTTTTTTATAACTTATTAAATCATATTGTTAAAGACTATTGCTTTATACTTTTATTCACACTTTTTCTTGCTTCACATTTATTTCACATGTATTCATTCATACGTATTCAGGTATACGTCTACAAAAGCATTCTGAACAGTGCTTGCCTTCAGGGAACTCGTAGTCAAGCAAATAATTATTGTGTGGCAGTTTGATTAATTTATGCTGAGAAGTGTCAGGTGCTTTAAGGATATGTGTGAAAGGGACCTTTGTGCAATTCTGAGAGGTATCAGAGAAAGCCTCCCAGCAGAAGTAAAATTTAAAGTGAAATTAAATGAAAGGAAAGATAAGGAAGAGATAGGAAAGAGTTAAAGAGAAAGGCATGTATGCAAAGAGGCCTGAAACTCAATGACTACTAGCTCTTAGTGTGAGGATGGACAGGAAGGGGTCTGGAAAGCAATATGAGATCCTGAGAGGTTGAGACAGAGGACAGCTGGTCAAGGCCTCCTCATCTGTGTCAAGGATATTCCATATTGTTTTAAAAGCAACTAGAAACATTTGAAGGGTGAGGGTTGGAAGGAGGTTTCAAGTGGAAGAAAGACCAAATTCTTGTTCAGTCCAGTATTTACTACACATAACTATTATCTTGGATAAGCAAGCATGTCAATTTCTTCTTTCTTATGTGAATGGCAGTGATGATAATAAGAGCTCTTCCTGGAGAGAAAATGGGACAATTACTGAAAGCATTTCTAAAGAGAGAGAGAGAGAGAGAAAGAGAGAGAGAGAGAGAGAAAGAGAGAGAAAGAAAGAAAGAAACAAAATTGGGAATATGTCAAGCACTGATCCTGAAAGCTGGTCCGTTCATTTAAAGTATTTTAAAATTTCCCCATGACATTGATATGATATTGCAGGTCTTATGAGGTTAGGGGTGGGAAGAAGAGTATAAAAAGTTGTGAATGACAGATAAGAATATAGGAATTAAATTATTCCATTTACGGAAGTTGAAATTGGGAATATTTTTGTCTTCTGCTTCTAAAGATTTTAGAAGATTTCAGTTACGAAGACAGAATAAAGGATGAAATTAAGATGATAATTTAATTATTTGACTTTTGGGGGCATGGATATTTCTTAATGTATAAACTAGAATCTCTGTGCTGAGTGTCTATGACAAGCCTATTAAGATCCCACTTACAAAAAGTTCTTTCTAGAACATTAACTTTATGTCTCAATTTTAAATCAGAAAAGCAGGAGAAAGGGCAATGAAAACACATTTACTCCGGGTTTTTGACCCCTGTAGTAAAAAAAAAAAAAAAAAAAAAAAAAAAAAAGCAACTAATTGTGTTTATTAGCTAGGATTCCCTGTCCAGTTATAAAAGATCTCTTGAACAAACTTGTTTGATTGAAGAACTTTGTGCATGAACTGGCAAACAGAAGGAGGCACCAAGCCAAAGCTGGGAATAATTACAGAACAGAGCTTGCTCTATAGAAGCCAAAAGTTCCCAAGAGAACAATGTCAGAGGTCATGCTGATTGGTTGCTTATCCTAAAACGTCTGTAAGGCAATTGAGTGTAATAACTCTGGATGTATTTATCAAGCACCCATCAGTGAACTGGCACTATTCCAAGGGAACCTTTCAGGTGCCTGGAGATTGTTGCTCTTCTGCAGAGAGGGCAATTGAATTGCTACCTAGGATCAGCTTTGTGGGGAGTTGACTATGTGCTTTATTTATGGCTTGAACTCAGCTCCCCGCTGCAATAATTCAGATTCTGTAGGTACAGTCCTCCTTCCTATTTAGATATTGACTAAGAAGGGAGTCGGGCTGGAGTTGGCCCTGCTGTTAGTCGCAGGGGGTCTGGGCTATGCTAATGAGACAGGCCCAGGCTTTCAGAGATTTGCTTTCATTAACAAAATCTATGGACACTTTCTAAGACTCTTGGTTGGGCTTCACAATGAGAGCAGGAGTCTATATGCTCCATGCTGAAGGCTAATTATGAGGCTTAATACGAAACTAAATAAAGGAAAACTTAATGGAAAAGTTTAGTTTCTTGACATAAAATTCTCTGAGTAAATGCAATGCTCAGAAACTCAGCATATCCATGAGATCAGAACCATGATCTTCTTGTCCCAGGGAGTCAGGAGTTCCCACTTAACCTCCACTGAAGTAGAAATTTTGCAAAGTTTTAAATAATTAGCAAGCAAGTTATATATTTAGGTAAGTTGATTTTAGAAAGCAAATTCCAAGGAATATATATATATATATTCCCCTAAATATATATTTCCCTAAAGTAAACTTATTTAAGTCTTTACCTTAATCATTCTTGGGGCTTATATGCTTTCTTTACTGACAGAAGGGAGCCAAAAATCCTATGTGCAAATCAGTTCTCAGTGAGGACAGACACAGTGCTGAATGACAATAACGTATGGACGAATCCACTTGGAAATAAACTGTGGAATCTGAGAGAAACTGAACAACCTGGTATGTGAAATGAACCACCATGTCTTCAGAAGTTACAAAAGATCAGCATCATTGTGATAGGAAGACAAATATTTAACTTTGATGACATAAATTAACTCTGAGATATTTGAATAAGTTTATGGTTCTATCAATAAGACCAAAACTTCATTAGTAAGGGCTTTAATTACTTTAAAGCTATTTTTCTCTTTCCTGCTGAAAAAATTTTATTCAGTTTAATTTTTAAATCCCTTTTACACAATGACAAAATATACTTTTAAATTGGCTGGCATATTATATTCAAATTTTTCTACATCCTAAATTTGAGGTTGGCTGTTAGTGATATGGGAAAAAGTTCTGTGGGATCAGAACTTCCATGCCAGCCTCTCTCAAGTCATGGGTTCTTTTCCATGTTAACAAAGAATTGAAAACACAGATGCAAGGGAAGGGTTATGAGTCTCATTTTAGGGAGAGCTAAGAGGGAAAGCAAAGCAGGAAGAATGAACCCAGGCAAAGAGAATTTCTCCCCCTTCCAAGCCAGACTCTTTCTCATAGTGTTTTGTGGTGCTTTCCACCTTTGCTACATGTGTGATTGCTTTTTAAATTCTGAGCCCTTTTCACTTCGTCTTCTTTGACCCACTGTACTGTGTGTGTGTGTGTGTGTGTGTGTGTGTGTGTGTGTGTGTGTGTGTGTGTGCCTTCCCCAGAGCCCCAGAGGCTTTTACCTGGGAAATGTGAGGAGAGATTTTTCTCCATCTCTCCACCCCTTTCACAGCCTGGCTGGGAACTGAGAGAGCTTCTTTTGGGTTGGGCTTCCCTGATAGTTCCTTTTCTCTGCATCATAATTCTCCTAAAATAAATCTCATGATTCATAATTTACCTTCTCTGAGACCACATTTCCTATTCTTTAATAACTTGGACAAGGATCCAATAGTTGGAGTCCTCTGGCCTGGCATTCTCCTGCATCCTCATGGACATCTAATATCACCTTGGATACCAAATCCTGCATCAGTATAATGATGGTCAACCAGAAATAGTCCATAAGGTCTGCTTCTGTCTGTGAGGTTGTAGGATAGACCACAGGTTATATGTAAATGAATATATGTGACTACATTCCATTGAAATTTGCGGCGAGCTCCTCGACCAGCGAGGAAGAACAACCACCACTCAAGGATTCTTCTCAAATCACACTTTATTGGAGAGCCTTTTGATTGAAGGGAGAGCAGGAAGCCAGGGGGCGAGAGCTAGAAGTCAGCTGCTTATATAGGGAATAAGGACACGGGTCGCCCCATGATTGGCTGATACCAACTTGCCACCACCAGGCGCCACGGGATTGGCTAGGGACAGTTATATAACTCGCACATGCGCAGAGCCAAAGGCACGTCTTTCTCAAAGCATTGCCTAATATGGAGTTGTTTACCACTTAGCTACAAGGAAGTGGGCGCCATCTTGTAATGGCGATCGTCCCGGCTCCCTGCAGTTCCCCCTTTTAGTTTATGTTGGCAACAGCATCTCATACCCAGAATAACAGCACTATGCCAGGCCACAAGTTTTTATCCAATCTGGTCCCCACCTCATGATGTGTTGACCAATCAAGGATGTATTACATGTGGCAATTGTCTACACACCTTCCCATGTGCAATGGACTAGACAGTCCCAGGAGTGCAAAGGCTGTGTAGGACAACAGGACCATTGTCCACATACCTTCCTGCAAGCAATGGATTAACCAATCTGGCAGGTGCAAAGGCTATGTGAACATCATGCGCTTTTTAGGGCAGAGAGCCATACCTGAGGGGAGGAGCCACACTCCAAAGCGGCCAATGCTTGTGATATTACTATTTTGTCCCTTCTGGTTTGGGCGCACAGGCGACAGACCAACCACAGGCACAACACGCATCCTCCCAGGCAGCATGCAAAAAACATCCCTACCCCCACCCACTCTATAAAAAAGGAAAAGGTAGAAGCAACCCAGGAGGTCAGTCCATTTGCCAGGCTAAGGTCCACGCACGTCGAGTTAATCAGGACCATCGCAAGCCGGAGTTCTTCTAGGGTAGCATCAAACTCCTCTGACCAATTTCCCCGACAGTGTGGAGCAAGCCGTGGCTGAGCAGGCGGGGTCCTATCACTGGACACATTGGCAGGTACCAAGAAGGTCTCGTTAAGCCACACCATCGTTTGAGTGAACGTAGCAGTAAGGATTTTCCAGCAGGCAGTGACATTAGCCTTAACACAATTGTCTACCTTCTGCGACGGGGAATGTCCCCATTTTCTTTTGCCCTTGAACCAGGCCAAGCCTTATTTTTTCAGGGCCATACAAGATTGTCCTAGTCCTTCAAGTGTGAAACACAGTGACCCTTCTTCCTGAAAACTTCTGTTCTCTCCCAAAGGGGCGATCTGCATGTCTATAGGAAGCATGGGAAGCCCCAATGCCTTCTGAGTTGTGAAGAATCGAGGAAACACTGCTGCATTATGACGGACCGGCATGGGTTTGGGGAAAGCCGACAGGATCCCCCATCTCTGTTCCCCCTGGCTGGGGCTCATCTTGTTCATGACCAGCATCATCAGCGTCCAGAGGGTCAGCGCTGCCACAGCCATCTTTCCAATCCTCCTCTTGATCCACCTTGACCACTCTTGTCAGCCGGCTTGGGACCCAATGTGGTGTTTCTTGGTTCTGTGGAAAAACACAAACAACTCCCCTGGATCTCGT
>PVHP010043408.1:0-14356 GCA_004024765.1 Zapus hudsonius
GGAGGGTCACTGCAGCTCACTGGGGAGCTAGTCTGACCAGAAAGCAGTGAGAGTCCTTCTCAAGCAAACACATAGACGAACAAGAGAGGAAGACTCCTGAGGCTCTCCTCTGCTTGCACACGTGTGCACAACATATGTGCATCTGCACACTCATGCATGCACCACACACGCACACCATACACACAGACCCATATACATGCAACCCCCCCATTTCTGGACCCAAAGTCCAAAGATAGGTAGTTCTAGAAAATCTGGGATTCACTAACACATAATATGGCAAAACCCCATTTAGGCCTTTATAGAAGTTCCAAGGGAGTAAGAATCAGAACATACAGTTTGAAGGGACTGGGGTGTCATAAGGGGATACCACCCTCTCATCATTAGTAGTATCACCATTTGGTGACCATGTACAATTTTCTATAAAGATATTTTTGTATTATCCAGGGTCCTTGACATGAGACTGGTCTCCTCTTTGTCCCACAATTCCCCTCCATACAGGAGGCAGAGGTAGGAGGATCGCCATGAGTTCAAGGCCACCCTGAGACTACATAGTGAATTACAGGTCAGCTTGGACTAGAGCGAGACCCTACCTCGAAAGACAAAACAAAACAAAACAAAAAAAGAAAAAAAGTTCCAAGGCAGATCCATCTTTTCTCTAAAACACCCTACTGTTGCTTTCTAACCTCTTCCTGGCATTCTCATGCAGGAAGCAGATGCCTATGAACTCACATTCCCATGAGCCTCTTGTCAGTGACGGACTCCATTGCTGACCCCAGGAGGGTGAGCTCTGAGGGAAACTCTATTCAGCTCATGGCCGGTTTGTAACTCATCTCTGAATTTCCCGAGATGTGGGGATTATCCTGACCCAAGAATGCAGGCCTTCAGTTCCTGTCACCTGACACGTGAAGAGTGAGGAAGGAGTCCAGAGATTGCTTCCCCTGGATTTAAACAAGCTCTGGTGACAATTCCCCCTAGGCTTGGGGTCATGCCTCCATGCCAGGTTCTGTGGCAGGCCTGGACAGGAAAATGTCTGCTGCAACTTGAACATCAACTTGCTTTTATGGGCCACTGCCTGCCTGCCTGGCTCCAGCCTTCTTATGGAACCATGAGGAGATACGATGACTGTTCTCATGAACACAGACGAGGCACCAGAGCTCAGGAAGGACACGAAAATTGCCAAGGTGACTCGCTAGCTCACCCCCCAGAGAACCCTAGTCCAGTGTCCCCCCCTTAACCCACCAGCTCTTACCATCTCCCCTCCCCTGCTTTGGCTAAAAGTGCTTTGGCCTCCCCACCAATGTCTAATTCCTTTATGAAATTAGCCAAAATGATGCCACATCGGACAAGTCTTGGCTGTAGCGCCCTGGGTCACTTCACTTCCAATGAAACAAGGCACAGTGTCATGAGATCGGAGCTGTCGATCAACAGATGCAGCCAAACTAACTGCAGACCTCTGGCCCCTCACGCTTCTTCAAGACGCTTTCCTCTGACAGCCAGCCTTCCGTCGGCAGGTGAGAGAGGACTGCAAGAATACGAGAGCAGATACCATCGAGACGCAAGAATGCTGGTCTTGATTTCCCCTTCACCTCTGAGGTTTCCTTCTCCCAGTCATGGCCAATGGAGACACCTAACCATGGACAGTGAAAGCTCTTTCCATGTCAGTGAGACATCCAACCATGGTCAATGAAAGCTTCCAAACTTGAGGTTGTCGTCAGCTCCATGTTGCCTGGATGGACATCCAAGCCAGCCACTTTATGGGAGAAAGGGATTTATTTAAAGCTTACAGATCCAGGGGAAGTTCTATAACAGTGGAAGAGGGTGTCCCCCCCCCTTTTATAAATCCAAGCAGAGAGACACCACCCAACAGCCAGCACTACAAGCAAGCACAGGGAACATGCAAACAGTGGGGACTCAGGCAAGCTCAGACTGCTCTGCACACCTTTTGGCTAGAAATCAATTCTGTCCCCAAACACAAACTAGGGCTGGACCTCAGGATCCGCCCACAGTGACACCTTTTCCAGCCTGGAAACCCGAGTTTTAATAAAACACCTGAGTCTTCTGGGGGACATACATTCAAACTACCACATTTGGCCAATGAAATCACCCAATCATGAGTCTATGATACTCCCAACTATGGCCAGTGGAGACTCCCAACCTTAAACAATGGAGGTTCCCAACCATGACCAACAGACTCAATAGAGATTCCCAAGGGTTGCCAGGGCTTCAAAAAGAAGCCCCAGGCACCCACCCAGATCACAGGTAAGTCCCAGGGATGAGCTATGGGTTTCTGACTTCCTTATGGAATAGCGGAACCAATTGCAATATTTATTGTCATCTTCTCATTTGAAAAACAGCCTTTTCTCAGCCTGTTCACTGGAGGGCAGGTACCTCTGCAGTACCAGAAGTTGACAGGCTGCCAGGGGAAAGGGGGGAAACACATGCTTGAAGATCAGGCCTCCAGGAAGAAAAGTAGACTCAGAAGACTTTGACTCAAGTCCATCAGCTTGGCTGGGAAAGAGGTAAAATCACCTTGAGCTGTTTGACACCTGAGAAGAAAGGAAATGTTTGTTTTCCCTCCTGTTTGGTCTTAGTGACCTCTTGAGCCCCTGAATCGAGTTATCTTGAAGCCCAGGCACTTAAAATTTGAGGGCTTTTATTTCACAAGAACTAAGACCTATGCCAGCCACTTGAAAACCCCCCATCAAAGCCCAGAGCTAGTTTCTCAGACCTGGTGGAGCATCAAAACAACCTGAGGAAGATGTCCACCTCTGGCCAAGATAAGGTAGCCAGGTAAAAGCCAGGAAACAATGGTTTTCTGACCTGGGTCATCAGCAAGGCAGTACTAGGACACCTGAGAGAGGGGAGATGAGAGAGACAATCATCTCATGATTATAACCTGAGGTGCCTTCTGGGTTGTGGCTGGGTGGGGGAGGGACTCAGCAGAACTTGGGGAGTGTCATGGTTTGATCCAGGTGTCCCCCACAAACAAATGAATGTGTTCTGATAGATCGATCCGCAGCTGATGGCAGTTTGGGTTTTACAACCTCGATGAAGCTGTGTTGTTGGGGGCGGGCTTATGGGGTTATAAACCAGCTTCCCCTTGCCAGTGTTTGGCACACCTTCCTGCCGCTGTTTGCAGTGCTGTGGCAGAGGTGATGTCCACCCTCTGCTCATGCCCTCGTTTTCCCTGCCAGGATGGAGTCTCCCTTCGAGTCTGTAAGCCTAATAAACCCATTCCTCCACAAGCTGCTTTTGTTTGGGTTCTTTCTGCGCAGCAACTAGAATGCTGACCGCAACAGGGAGTCACTGAGCAGAGGCATAACCAGGCCTCAGGGTGGCTGATGCCTCAGAATCTGTGGCAAGCGGGGATCCTCAAGGAAAGAACATGCCGGCAAACTCCAGGGACTGTTCAAGTTTTTGGCTAAATACTGATCTGGCTCTGCCTGAGAGAAAAGCACATGAAAGAAAGAAGGGGAAACGACCAGAAAGTGGAAGGTAAGTGACATGCAAGACCACAGACAGAGCTGGAAAGAGTTCCCACCAGTCCAAGTGCAAAGGTCTTACTCATCAGGTAGAGTCCTCTGGAGGGCTGTGAATTAACAATGGACTGTGTGCTCCACGGTAGGCTCCTCAGCCTCAACACTGTGGGCATTTTTAGGCTGGATAATTCCCGTGCATTATAAGAAATGAGCCGTTTCTCTGGCTCTACCCGCTAGAATCAGTGGCATCTTTACCCAAGTTGTCACCACCAACACTGTCCCCAGACATTACCCAAGAGGAAAGTCCTCCTTGGTTGAGAACCACTGCCCTGCATGGGAGCCTGCTTCAGCCCTCTCCCACAGATTTCTCAAATAAGCACCAGTGAGATCAAGCTGTCTGCAGTAGCTAAACTCCTACCAGACCCCATTCAACGCTCTGCACAGGACTACATACAACCAAATCAAATGCCCACCTACAGAAGTCAACCTATCTGAACATCAACTTAAAATTGCCTGATCCACAAAGAAGCAAGAAAACATGACCCACAATCAGGAGGAAAATTATCACCAGAGAGAAACCAGAAATAGCAGAGAGAATGATACAGTGAACAAAAAGCAGCCTTAAAAATCCTGTGATGAATATGTCCCGTGTGTCTGAGGAGGTGGGGGTCATCAGAACTGGATCTGGGAGAAGAGGAAGAAGGGGAAGATGGCTTTGTTTCTGCCAATGTTCTGACACTGCTCTGGACCCAATGAGTGACAGTGGCCTTGGTTGGACCATGGGCCTATGTAGCCTTTTAAAGTTTACCATGATCGTTGCTTCTAGCCAGAGGTAAACACTGGTAGACCTTGCTCCCTCTCACCCACCAAAGGGGGGAAAAGTGAATAAAAGGAAAGATCAAGTAATGGCATGCTTAGGTGAAATGTGATTTCTGAAAGTAAAACCTTCTCCCAGCTCATCTCATGGTGTGTGTGAGAACCTGTCACCTCTCAGAAGACAGATGGGCAAGCCCTAGCTTGCAAGCGCCAGCCTGCGCCTGTCTCCAGAAAGGTCTCAACCATCCATTAAGAGAAACTAATTCACATTCACACTCCAGGAGGGAGATGCAGGTGTTTCATGACACTCTGTGGCTTCATTTCCGGAGGTCGGTGACACCACCTGAACTCAATTCCCTGGTGGTCTCAGAAAGAGTGCGTGCTCTGACAGCTCGGGTAAGTCAAAGTCGGGCCGATCCACAGCCCAGTAATGACTTTGCTGCTATCTGAAGCTTATCAAATACATATGTAAGGAAGAAGTAGCCTTAGCGCACCAACCTTCTGTTAGTTTGAGCATTTTAGAGTCGAGGGAGATGCCCGCTAGGCAAGCATAAGCTACAGGCATCTTATACGTGCCTCCACCTGCTTCCTACCCTTGTCATCTCTCAACACAACAGGTTCGGTTGGTGACTCCAACTAAAGACAGTTTAAGGCAGGGAACGGATGTAGCTAGACCGTCCCCTGGCTGGAGTTGCAATCAGGCACTGCTGGGGAGAGGCCCCAGCTGGTAAGAGCACTCGCCACTCAAGCATGAGTGGTGTGGCTTCTTGACGCATCAACAAAGTGCAGGGCTAGGGTCATGGTTTTAGAAAACTCCCAGTCTGTAGACCTTGCCCTCACCTCAAGCAGATCTGCAGGTCTTCAGGAACTTGAGATCCGTAAGCTTTTCATAGGAACAAAATCTCCCGCCCTCACTTTTAGTGGAGAGCCATTCATTTTATTTCATTTTACGCCTTTGTGCATTGAGAGTTTGTTCCAGGAAACTTGCTCATTTTTCACCCCATCAGAGTCAAATCTCAAGGCAGGTTAACAGGAGACCTGTGAGCTGATGGAGATGGGAATCTCAGCTAAGTCCAGGAGCAGGTGGGGCTCTGTGGTGTGTTTAGCTTGGGACATTGAGCACGGAGGTGTGTTTCTTCCAACTTTCCTCCTTCTAAAGGGTGCTGACATATCCCAGTGGGAATGATGGTAAAAGTTCAATGGATGTGGAATATTTTAAATACTGAACTGTTTGCTACTGAAAGTCAAGCAAAGCTTAGAAAGGGAATAGGTGACCCAGATCCCTCCTGGTGATTTGCCAACTTGGCCTGTACTTGAGGCCAGGAACTAGGCCTTGCCTGGACCACTTGTCATAGAGAGAAGTAGCAAACCACACCATGATGGTAAAAGTGGTGTCCAGGGGAGGGGCTGGGACCCTTGGAACAGGAGCAGCCGCACTGGTGGGAGGGGAGGATGAAGGTTTTTTTTTTTTTTTTTTACAGTTCCCTGAAAAAATGCATTTTTTCCACTTTATTATCCTCAGTGTGGCTCTAATAATGAAGGAATCCATGAAGGTTTTTGGATTAAAAAAAAGTGGGAATGCAAGAGCGAGTGTTTGCTACATGGGGCTTAAACGGACCACTGTAAAAGGCAAAATGATGTAATTCGACAACTTTTTCCCCTCTCTGGAGAAATGGAAAATAACCTCAATGAAAATTATACAACGAGAAAATTCTGTCCCTATCCGATTAATTACTGGTGAATAATAACATCTCTGGTTTCTTTCAATTATATTCTAATTGCACACCTTTTGCTCTGGCTGATTGGGCAGTGGAGTAATGAACAACGATTTCTGAATTTAATTAACACCATTATTCCTGCGGCCTTTACATCTCTGTTGTGAAAATGAAAATTCACCCTCCCAGGGCTGGAGCCGGAAGATGCCAGCCTTGAACCCTGAAAAACCTGTTCCTTCCACTCTGATCTGGCTCCCTCCTGCCAAGCATGGGGAACAAAAGTGCTTGCCAGTATTCATGGGAAGGCTTTCCTAATAACAGCATCAATATTCAAAAAGGTTACTTTTTCATAAAGCATTAGCAATTTGCATGTTGCATTCATCAAAAGAGATGGGTGAGTGAGCTATCTGAGAGTCAATTACAGTGTCATTCATAATTTATTCCATGGACAATAAAGAGCCGATCAGATTTCATGTGTGTTTACTTTCTGAAAAGATAACTACTTATGGCTGATAACAGTTGCAGAATACAAATACCTTTCAGGGTAACATGTTTATCTCAGGTTGACATATTCAATCTCCAAGGTTCTCCATTTTTCCAAAAAGTTGTCTGTGTTTGAAAATTTGAGCTCGCCCCGTAAACAATGAAAGACCATTCTGGAACCACGCTATGTTAACTCAATCAAGGCAAATCATGCATAATTTCCCATAGAACACATCAGGAAACAAGTAGGCACTTGTTTTTAAAGACAGATAACTGCAAACTTACAGAGCTCACGATATTAAAATCACAGAATGACTGTGGGTCTCAGGGACCCATCACAGGAGTTTTTGAAGCGGATATTTGACATCTGCCAATTACATCCATCCAATTAGTTATACCCACCAACACACTGTACAAATTGGAATAAGTTAATGGAGAAGAAAGTCTTTTTGAAGTCCCATGGTAAAGACTGAATAGAAGAATATTCTAGACCAAGGAAGACGGCTGGCCTGTCATTGCCCAAGCACACCTTGGTCCACCCACTTCTCCAAATGCAGGGTGTGCTGCAGCTCCACCCGGCCCTGCCCCCCTGTACCTTGTCTCTTCTGGCTGGTTGCTCGACTGTCTTCAGGCCCGGGCACATATGGACCACACAAACTTGGGCTTGTCTCTGGGAGGGAAACCAGTTGCTCTTGACAAAATCCATGACCATCACATGGTTTTTCAGCTCGGTCCGAAAGGTCGTTATCTGAAAAGTCCTGCGAGGAGCTTTGCCTGCAGGGCCAGCCACACACCCCTCCCGGGGAGGCTTTGCAGGCATTCCAGAATGCTGCATGAGACTTCAGCGTGCCAGCCGGGCAAACACAATTTCCTTTGTTTCATCCAGGTATCGAGTGCAGCAGCGGGAAGGGTTTGGGAAGCAGCCGGCACAGGCCCGTCCTGCCGTTTTCCAGTGCACCTGCCAAGTTGTTGCAAATTCCCAGTAACAGAGGTGCAGGAAGCCTGATGGGTCACTTGTATGCGCCATGGAAAACCTCCTCGCTGCGGTCTGACCAACTCCAGCCTCCTGCCTGAGCTCCCGGGTCTGTCTTCTCTTATTTCAAAGAAACATCTTTCTTTCCCATGCATTCAAGTTCTGGACACTGGATTCGCCTAGTTACCACGAGCCTCAATATGTTTTCCCATCTCTAGACCCTCAAATCCAAATAAATTATTTACAGTGCTTTGCACAAAGGAACCAGGAGGGATAATTGCCGCTTTTTAGAATGCCTGCTGTTGCTTGCCAGGCCTGAAAGGAACAAGTGCAGACTGCCCACTGGCACAAAGAGCGTCCTCAGGGCAGGAGAAGATAAGAGAGCATTCAGAGGGAAGAGACACTGCCTCACAGAAGTGAGGGCCACGGGTGGCCACCGGAGAGACGCTGGGCCTGGAAGGGTACTGGTTCAGATGAGGATTCCTCCCAAGCCTCAGTTTCCCCAGGAAGAGCACCCAGAGGAAGATGCTTGTCTGTCCCTCCCAACGTTATGAGAAAAAGGCAGCACGTGACACAGGCGTCACTCTCAATAAACAGTTGCTGATTTTCAGCCATTTTTCACAATTCTGTCTCTCTGCACATATAACATAGTGAAATTTTACCTTTTGCTAAAAACTGTTGGATATGGAATTTAAAATCATTTAGAAGATGTATGATTTAGATACATGAGATGCTCATTTTTAAAAATTTTCTGTGGCGATGCTGTTTGTCTCCACCTGGGCTTGAGGAGGTGAAGATGCCAAGTCTTCATTCAGTCCAGGGTGTGCACCAGGATGCAGAAGAAGAAAAGACAAAACTTCTTCTTTACACATGACTTCTGCAAAGATGACCCCTGGAAAATTTAACTCAGGGCTGAGGACATAGCTCATCTGCTCAAGTGCTTACTTAGCATGCACAGAGAAAGTCCTGGATTCTTTCCCCAGACCCTCAGTACCACATAAAATCACACCAGTCATCCCAGCACTTGGAAGACGGAAGCAGAAGTTCAAGATCATCTTCAGCTCCATAGCCAAGTTCAAGGTTAGCCTGGACTACATGAGACCCTATCTCAGAAGAAAATATTAATACTGCAAGCCATGAGGAAGGCTGCAGGACGGCCTCAGTGACTCTCCTGAGGCGAGCTGCAGTACCTGACCATAACATCTCTCCTTCCCACTGTAGGCAAGAGTTCTGAAGGTGACAACAGTGGCTATGACCCGGGTAAGACGCTGAACTTCACCTTGGAGGTGGTGAACATGTTAAAGCTGAGAACTGCCACACAGGAGGAGATGGAAAAGATCTGAGGCCGTTTCTCACGGTGCTCTCATCTGAGTATGAAGACAGCAGACACGAGTTTAATCCCAGCGTAAGGTCACAGAGTGGTGTCCGCTCTTCCTTCAATGGAACTCTGTCAGGTACTGCCTGTGGTCCTCCCAGTGATGTCAGTAAAAACATGACACAACCGATGGAGCCTAAGATGCTACTGGGGGCAGGCTTGATGCCAAACTGATGGTCAAGCAGGAAACTCCCCAGGGAGGTACACCATGGAGCACCATCTTGGATTTTGAAGTTCCAGGATAAAGGCAAGCAGGGAAGATATTTGGATAATTGAGACCTTTAAATTAGTTATGGATTTCAAAGAAAGAGCAAATCTGATCACCTGGCTTGGAACTGAGATGGCTGTGTGACCCTCCCCCCAACTCACCTGGGGTCTATCCAGGTCTGGAAACCATCAGGTCTTTTCTTCTACAACCACAATATGACAAAGGACCCATGGCCATGGAAAGGCCATCCAAAGTGCTCCAAGACCAGCAAGAGGAGCTTGGCTGAGGGATGACTGGCTGTGGAAAACCACTTGTCACAGGAAGCACAGGAGGTTATACAGATCACTTGGGCTATGGGTACAGGCAGCCACTGGACCTTCACTGGCCCAGGATTCTGCAGGATTCTTGGTGTATCCATTACATTCTTGTTTCTGGGACAAAATATTTGACCGGAAGTAGGTTGGCTTACAGTTTCAAGGGAAGAATCCATTATGGTGGGGAGAGCATGGCAGGAGCAGACAGCAAGCTTCACACCATCACATCAGCAGGGAGGAATAGAGAAAGCAAGGCAGGCTGGGGCTGGAACACTTCAAGGCCAGCCCCCCCCCCCCCCCGTGACACTCTTCCTCGAGCAAGGTTCTAGCTCACGAAGGTTCTACAACCTTCCAAAGAGTGCCACTTTACAGGGGACCAAGTGCTCCAACTCATAAACCATTGGGCACTTTATGTTCAAGATGGCACAGTTGCTATCCCCACATTTCTTTCTTTTTAGTAAATGAGGAACCAGGTGGTTCCTGAGGTACTTTGAATAGGATTTCAATCTGATAAGGTAAAACTGTTGTTCACAAAGTTTGAAAAGAGGGTTAAGATATGTCACTAGCTGTCAATTAAATTTCTTGTGAGAGTACTGGGAAGGTGTAAGTTTAGAGTTGGGAAAGGAGAAAGGCCATATTTGGTCATATATACCTTAATGATGTTAATTGCTATTTTAATATTCTCATTGGAAATAGCTATAAAAGGGAATATTGCACAGTCAGAGGAGGGGAATGGTGAAGAGAAGATTAATCAAAATTAAAGGTATCATGAAGAAGCCATATGTAAACCTACTTCCTCACTAAATAATAATAATATATATGTTAAAAAAAAGAGTTTGGGCAGAAGTACCCTGTGGTGGTGGATAAATCTGTGCCCAGAAGCCATAGATTGTTTTAAGAAAAATTCAATGTCATGGTGCAATAACTTCCAAGGAGTTGTTGGTCAGGGAAACCCTTGATGACCCCCCCCTTTACACACACACACACACAAAATCACAGGCTATTGCCTAGTTCACCAGGACTAGAATGGTAAAACCACATGCTTGGGCTGCAGGATACTGAGAAATCAAGCTGGAGCTGAGCTGGAAGCCTCCTCTCTGTTGATTAGCTGTCAGGAAGCTGGAAAGACCTAAAGATCATTGGGAGAGAAAAGTCATCAATGGTACTAACCAACAGTGGACCCTTGCAAGCTTTACAGGTGGCCATCCAGGCCATATGTGCCAAATGGTGCAATGGCGGCATGTCTGCCATGGAGGAAACCAACTGCTCTCTGATTGGGCTTGAGGCCTATCGGCGTTGCTGCCTGGTACTGACAACCTAATCAAAAGCCCATGGCTGGTGAGGTCATAAGCCCTAGTGGGGAAACTACTACTGTTGTTTAGCTAAATGGATATATTATACCTAACAAACTGCCCTCTGCATACTCATGCTTGTGGCCATCTATTAATTCTACTCTCACTTTCGGTTAGAGAAGCTTCTCTTTCCAGATGGCTCTGACCACTGGGATAACTCAAAATTTATCAAAGTGCTGAGAAGAAGTGACAGTGGAGTGCTCAGCCTTAAGTTGGGATATCTGTATCACACCCTCCAAGGCTCAGGGACTGTTGAGGAAGAGGTGATGGAAAGAATGTAAGATCCAAAGGAAGGGGAGGTATGCTTACAATACTGTCTTCCAGACACAAAGTGGCCTTGGTGTTCAGGGTCTCACAGTGGCTGATGCTACCTACGTAAGACCTGAATAGCAGGAGGAAAAATGAAGACATCAAAGAGAGAGGGGGGGTTCAGAGGGGAAAGACAGGGGAGGTAAAAGGGGATCATGGGAGTCTATATGTAGAGAGGTTTCAATAAAAAGTTTTAAAAAATGAATACTGTCCCTATGTAGGCAACCTTCACAACAAATTTTGATAATTGTTCTGGACTTCTTAACTCTTAGCTGGCGAGAGACTTCCACCAGACTCTAGAGTAAGGGTCCCCTTTCCTTGCCCAAGTTCCCTTCATTTTCCTTGTCTTCCTAACAGGCCTCAGCAGCCAGCCTGTGAGCACTGAGGGAATGCAGGCAAAGAGAGTGCTCCAGCCAGAGCCTGGCATTGAGTTGTCCTCCACAGACAGCTGCCATCATCACCCTGAGGGCAAAGACCAACAACACTTAATGGACAGATGGACTTCTTGAAGACTTACGACAGAAAACTGCAGAAGAGAAACAGGAAATGCGCTGGAGAGATGGCTCGGTGATTAGATTAAGTGTGTTTCCAGTGCAAACGTGAGGTGCTGAGGAGGCCTAAGATTGTCCAAGTTCAAATCCCCAGATTCCCTATGAAACAGCTGGGCATGGGCACACAAGCCTGCAGCCCAGGTCCCGCAGAGGAGCAATGTCTGGACACAGCAAAAGGAGACTCTGGAGAAACAAGGAGATCAGATGGAGGAGTAATGAAATAGACAGATGTCCCATTCCTGGCACTGCAGACAAGCGACCTCAGCAGCAGTCCAGCTATGGATGCAGCAAGGGCCCACACACATGTGCACACCACACACACATCCTAAACAAAAAGAGAGAAACAGGAAGTATCCCTCATTCCATGGCTCCCTCTGCCCTGCAGTGGTCCCCACAGTCATGATTTCCTCCCAGGGGAAATGGAGATGGAACCCCCCCGAACAGACAGGTGTGTGCACTGTGTTAGGTACCAATGCGTGTGGGATTCTTTACTAAATGCTATATTTTTAAACTATGCAGGTCAGATTTTTAATCTCAATAACCGTCCCGCAAAACAGAAAAGAAAAGACCAGAAGAAATTGCCAGGCAAACTCTTGCGCAAAGAACAGAGAGTCAGTTACATCTGTAGTCACACACGTGTGACTGCACCAGGCTGTGGGGCACCTCCTCAGGGACACAGGCTGCTCCAGGAGATGGAAACTTCTCCATTTGCCCAGAGCCCTGTTTTCTTGGGAAGACCTCCCCCACCTCCACCCCAAGCCCACCACAGCGCCCAGGGGAGCTGCCTGTTTGCTGTCTTTGATGTTCCTGACTGGCCTATGGGTGGACATCTGGCTCACATGGGACCAATCAGACACCACCCTCATGTTCTGAATGTTTGTGTGCCCCCCAAATTCATATGACAAAGTTCTGACCTTTAATGTGATCCTCCAGGGAGAAGGAAACTTTGGGAGATGATTGGAGTTAAACTGAGTCATGAGGCTGGACCTTCTTGATACAATTAGTGGTCACATAAGAAAAGAAATGGGAATCTCACAGAGGGGCAGAGTTGGAAAGGGTATATGAAGACACCATGAGAAGGTGGCCACCTGCAACCCAGAAGACCCGTCACTTGAGATCTACGTGAGTGTGTACCCTGATCTCAGACATCCTGTCTCCCAAATTGAGACAATCTCTCTGGGTACTCAGCCCCCAAGAGTATTTATTTCTTCAGGGCAGCCTAAACTGAATGAGAAAATCCTGGACGACCTTTCCACTGGGCTCCAGGGAGGCCTGGAGTGAGCACCTAGCCACGTGAGGCCAATACAAGCCTATCCTAGAGAGACCTGGAACCTCACAGGTATGGGTGGCTGGCACTGTGACAGGAAATACTTTAGGCATTGCTAGTGCTGTAGCAACTGTCTTAGAGAAGCCGAGGCCAATGATGGTGTGATGGTTAGGTTTTGTTGTCCAGTTGATCTTGTTAATTATCTTGGGTGAGTCTCTGAGGATGTTTACAGGAGGGCAGCCTCTCAGCAAGGGCTAAGATGTAAAGAAGCTCAAAGAAGCTGGAAGTGAACATCCTTTCCTGTGTGGGCAGTGCAGGAAGGAAATTCCAGAGACTCAGGAAGCCATTAAGTCTGGGGAAGGGTTGTAAGACCCCACCCTAAGGCTATATAAAAGGGGAGAAATTCTCTCCTTGGTCCTCCTGCCTGTTCCCTGTTCTGTGTGTGTGATGTAGGTGATGGATTTTTCTCTCTGCTTGGACTTGTGAAAGAGAGCCAGCCTCTTTCGCTGTTATGGAACTTCCCCTCAATCTGTAGTTTCAATAAATACTTTCCTCCCCTAAATTGTGCCTGGTTTGAAGATTCATCCCAGCAGCGTGTGGCTGACTACGAAAGATACCCATACACTGTGGATGGTTGTAGAGCCCTGACTCCTGTCTGTGGGTCCACAAGAGACTCTGATGTCTTTAGCATGCAGTCCATCTCAGCCACAAGCTCTTGTTACTGTTACTTACATCCGACAGTTTTGGCTCATCTTTGAAAAATCCATTTCTTTTCTGTGTCCAGTACTACACCTGGCACCAGAGACACAGAGATGAAGGTGACATCCCACTGGTTCAAGAGCTCATGGCTCATCGTGAGGACAGAGCCTATTAGAAGCTGCTCCTTTGAGCACAATAGGTCCTCCTAGGAGAGTCTTCCGACGGTGCTGGAGTCCTCAGGAACCTTCGTAGAAGATGGAATATGGCTCCCTGGTGCTAAACCATTCATGGGGGAGGGTGACTGAAACCAGCTTTGCTACTTACTGTTGAAAACAGCTTTCTGGACCCTTTCTTCCTCCTTTTCTTGGTGCAAATAACTCAACTTGGAAAGTTAGACCTCTGCCTGGCTCTGTCCCACAAGAAATCCCACTGAACCCTGTACCTCCTTAAATTGGTCCCTGGGGTGACTAACTGAAACTGTGACCTTGGCAATGATTGCCATCCCACGACATCAAATCACAGCTGTGGGCCTTGAATGTGTTTACAGTTGAAATACATGGGAAATCAATCTCTTACTCCCTTTAACCCGGATATGATGTGCAGGACTGCATAGGATGTGCAGCGAAGTATTTAAACAGTGAATTATTCAAAAAGAAAAGGAACTCTGGGTACCTGATGCCAGAAATCCATGCCTCTGAATTCTTAATCTGTTCTCCAATGGGATTAGCATTTATGACCATGAAAGATGTCCTAATTATGCAGTTTCGGAGTTAATTTTCTGCAGGGCCTGCACAGATCTAAGAAGCACTAGGCAA
>PVHP010043409.1:0-14573 GCA_004024765.1 Zapus hudsonius
ATTTTGATTTGTTGCACCTATCAAATAAATGCACTGTGAACTTTCTGACGAAAAATAAACTAGGAATTCATCATCTGCAAGAGGTTTTTATTTTGTATTGCTACGCTTTAAGATAGTGTGTGAAAATCATTTCTTTAAGAACAATGAGTCCATCCAAATTAGGGCTGCTGTTTCTCACATCTTCACTGAGGAGGATTACTTTTGCTTCCAGAATCTTCTTTTCTGATTTAAATTTAGGTTTACAATTATGTTAAATGTCTTTTCATGTATTAACAATAATGAAAGAGAACTGGTTTGGCTTAATTTGCTACTGAGATTCTCATCATTACTTTTTTTTTGTGGAGTTATCCAGCAAAGTCATAAAATTTGAATGTTGATGCAACCATCATCACTCTGTGTGAAATGAATTTTAAAATTTATTTCTTATTAAGAAGCATTTTCTCTATTTGTAATTCAAGAATGCTACTTATAGTTCACTATCACTTTGATTTGCAGTTTAAAAGAATTTCATTAGCATTTCAGTTGCATTTGATGTAGAGACATTCAGATAGACGCGTCAAAATATGTATGTCTGTATTTATGAATGTATACAACACATAATACATAAATGTGTTAAATATATATGTCTGTTATACATAAATGGTCACATTAATTCTTACTTGATAATTAATTACTTGATAATAATTACTTGATAATGTGAACTGTCCTGACATTATTTTCCCCTATTTTTCTAACTACTACTGCACGATTAAGGCGTAGAATCAAATTGTCTGCTTTGAAGTTCCAATTCAGCTGATAATGTATCTTTCAATTAAGTTTAAATTTGAATTAGTGAAGGAGATTCGAATCCTTTGAAATATTGAGTTTTATTCCCAAGTATTTATTGATTTTTAATAAATTCAAGTGTACTTTTGTGTTCACATAGGCATTGGAGGTTAAATATGATATTTTAATGTATGTGTATGTGTGTGTATGTGTGTGTGTGTATGTGTGTGTTTGTGTGTGTATGTGTGTATACGTGTGTGTTCGTGTGTATGTGTGTGTGTTCGTGTGTGTGTATAAGTGTATGTGTGTATGTGTGTGTGTATGTGTGTGTGCCCAAATGGAGATCAGATAACAACCTGGGATGTCATTCCTTAGATGTCATCTACCTGTTTTTGAGACTGGAGCTTGGTAGTAAGCCATAGATAGCTTCCTGTTGCTGCCTCCCCAGTTCTAGGATTACAAACATATTTCATCATGTCAGACATTTTAAGTCAGTACTGAAAATCAAAACACATTCTTTATAAGAAGTTATCTACCCAACGCATAAATAGGAAAATATTTTCCTATTCATCTATTATCAAATATTATCCTATTCAACTTTGCAGTATATTTATTTTACTTTGCTTTTTAAGAAATTTTGACTTTCTTCACAGTAATTTGGTAACTAGTTATGTTAATTTCTTGAAACTTTCAATATTCTTTTTTTTTCAGTTAATTGTGTTAAATTTCCCTAGCAATGAAATATAAAAACGTAACTTTCCTTCATACTTCCCCCATTCACTTTTTCCCTATTTCTATTTATTTCTATTCTCTCAAGGTTTGAACTTGGTATACATGCTTCCACATTAAGTTCTTTTGGATCTATTCCTGTCAGTTCCAAGATTCTGGATCTCTAATTATTATTTTGTTGTTTTTCTTTAAATTTTTAAATCCTCTCATTGTCAATTGTTCTCCTGTCTTATCACATCAAATCTCTCATCAGTTAATAAAGATCATGTGCACATTCTGCATAAGCACTAAGAGACTTCTGGCTCCTCCTGCAATGTTTTCGGTGTTACTATTCTGGGTCCTTCGCCTGTACGTAATTGGAGCATAGTTGTTGGAACAAGCTTTCAAGAGAATCTCTGGTTACGTCTGTGCTGAGGAAACTTGTCTCTGAGGAGTTTTGGAACTTTGATGGTGGGAATGTCTATTTTCTCTTTCACCACATTCTTAGCCAGTGGTCTTTCTGGATCAGACCCATTTGGAATTCAAAAAATGAGCCATTTTGCCATAAACAACCTTGATTGTGCCCCTCTCCCAACCCCTTAATAACCGTCTTCTCTCAGCTCCACTGAGGTTGAGGTTGTGTGATCCAATTAGGCAAATTGAAAGAGACTGCTTTTATGCAAAAAGCTGGGAAAGTTAATTGAAATCAATCTATGTTCACTGAAAATGCTGTAGACATCACTGATAATTTAAAGCAATTAAAGGATGTTGTCCAGAAGCAAGGCAGAAACATTAAGTTTAAAAACCTGTTAAAAGAAAATTACCGAAAATATTTAAATGATACTTCCCACCTAAGATGAACTGGGCACATCTATACCAATTAGATATTGAAGGTATCTCATTAATCAGGAGCTGTGTTCTTAAAGCTGGAGGGTGAGAATTCTTGAAAACTGATCAGTTAAGAACAAAATATTAACCCTAATTTTGAAAACAGTTTTATTTTGTGAAAACAAAAGAGTGTTTAAACCAGAACAGTGGCTTTTAAGTTATATTATTCAAACATTGAAATATTCTCTAGGTTTAATTATGTTTTAGGGAGGACGATGAAATGAAAAGTCCATTAAACCTCTCAAGTACACAACTCATGTTTGGGAAAATGCACATGGAAAGTGAGCTATTAAATATGTGGTTCCTCTTGGCACTACTCATGTTCCTTGTCTATATCTCACCATGAAATATATATTTTTCCCATTATGCCACAGATAGAGGATCAGATCCCTAGACAGCGACATAGGCCTTAGATAGCGAATCACTGTTATGACATTACTTAGAAAACTATTCATAGCACAAACACATTTAAAAATTATCACTTTGTATCCACAACAAAACTCTGATAT
This sequence comes from Zapus hudsonius, assembly GCA_004024765.1. NCBI lineage: Eukaryota > Metazoa > Chordata > Mammalia > Rodentia > Dipodidae > Zapus > Zapus hudsonius. The sequence continues at coordinate 2,871 of PVHP010043409.1, forward strand.
GAGGCCCTCCCTCCCTCTTCATGGGGTCCAAGTGTACACCAAAGAAAGACATCAGATTCAGTCCTCAGACTAGAGACAGAATAACTCCTCATTAATTCTCAGCCTTCGAGTCCCTCAAACCCAATCCCACCTCTCAATGAGAAATGCCAACTTTCTTGCCCCTTTGCTTTCATATTCTAGAAAATGGTTTGCCTGGAATCCAGCCTTCATCCCTATAATAAATTATCTTTTGCTTTCCTAATTATCTTTAAAACACATGCAATTCTTTGAGGCTTAACTTTGATTCCTTGCTCAAAGTTTTAAACCATTCTCCCTTGTTTATTATTATTTATTATTATTATTAACTGTAATATATGAAGATACAGTAATTTGTTTGCATTCTCATCCCTTTATCCTTGCTTGTTCCCCTTCCCTGCACCCCCTCCAATTCCTTGGGCCCCTCTTCTTTCAAGACCAGCACCCTTTGGACATGGAGGATTGTGGAAGAGGACATAGAGAACAAACAGACAATGGAGGACTTCATTCTCTGAGTTTTTGCATGCATCTTTTCCATGAGGTCTCACATTAGAGACCTTACTGGCTGCAGTTTACTTTTTTTTCTATTTCCTTACCTTTGGTTGCTGTTTTGTTTTATTTTTCTACTTGTTTTCTATACAGGTCAATAGGACTCTAACTAAACATGGATTTGAAGGTCTTTAAGTAGTTTCTTTAGCTGCTACCTATAAAGTAAAAAGTAAATGAAACAGTGAGATGAATAATATAAAAATAGAAAAACCTACCAATCCAAAATATTCACAAGCCATTCAAAACATGCACATTTTGAGTAATTTCTGCCTCAGAACCAGATTAATGCCAGATTTTCTGATGTTTGTATGGAGTAGACAATTCAATGATGTTTTATGGGATTATTATGGCTAGACATTGACATATCTCAATGACCACTAAGAAATGACATATTGCATGAATCTAGCTATCTTTCCATTTTTCTTAAGCATAATTTTCTAAGATTAGGTTCAAGACAATTATGTTACAGGTTTTCAAATTATTTTCAATTGACAAGTAATAATTGCACACATGCCTATAGTGCCAAGTGACAGTTTTATTGTGTGTGTATGTCTATGATAGGATAGAATCTAAATAGCTTCAAAAATATAATTTTTGAAATGAAAAAAACAAAAGATTTGTTTTTTTGAAATTTACATTTATTGATGTCCCCTCTTCTATTTGTAATATTTTATTTTTAGTAGACCAATTTTGGATCCATTCACCATGAATTACTTTTCATAAACCCCAATGCTGTTGAGAGTAAAACACAATATGGTTATTCTCTAGTAAAGGGAATGAGTACCTAGAAAAGTAACAAGTATGCTTAGACATTTCTACATAGTGAAAAATAAGATTTTTCCCTCAAGAGACTTCAACTCCAGTAGAGATTATATGCAAGCTAACTGTAAATAAGCCTTTAGATTGATGCTAAGGAAATTGTGTAGAAAAATAATACTTCACATGTTGAAGAGTTAAGGAAATACTTCCTAAATAAAAAAAGTTTTGCTGTCCAGGCTCCCAGAGACCATTAAAATTTAGCTAAGGGAGCATTTGACCAATGGTGTTAAAGCAGATTCAATTGTCTGAAGTAAGAAAAAAAATGTTCTATTCAAGGAAATCCTCTTGGGTCAATGAGTTAGACATTAAGAGAGATTGCAGCACAGCAAGTGGTACAAGGGGAGGCATACCTAAGGGCAAGATCTTTAGGTGTATTTCTGCCATGGCTTAGCTGGACTTTATTCTATTATTAGCAGTATGAAAGTAGTACGAAGAATATGAGGAAGCAGGTTAAATTATTACAAGGCTACAGGTTGTAGCAATCCCTGCAAGAAATTCTAAAGTGCTTAGGTACTCTAGTATTATGAAATTTAAAATAAATTAGGTTTGGAGTTGATATTAAGGTAATTTTCTTTAAATAGAGAGGTTAAGCAGAGAAAAACTCAAATTGAAAGTGATGAGGAAGGAATATTTTGTCTCTTATAATTTACTCTATGGATGAACACACACACACACACACACACACACACACACACACACACACACATATATATATATATATTAGGAGAGCAAAGTACTACCCAACTACCCAGATAAAAACTCAGGCTGAAGTCATAGCCAGTAAAACCTGATGGAGATATCACCAGATTGGCTGGGAAAAGGTTAATAAGCACCGTAAATTCTTCACTAGTGAGAGTATCAATAGTTGATGATTGGTTAGATATGTGCCTGAGGAGGAGAAATGGGTTAATGATGAAAGAGAACTTGATACTAGCATTAAAAGACTCATCTTTTCTGAAAATAAATTATTTTATTCCAATAATTTCTTTATCTTTTACAGGACAAGTAGAAAAAAGTCAATAGATCCACGAAGTATGTTTTATAAAAAAAAGAGTCAAATTCATGCTTCAGAATGTCAACAAAAGAATTTGCACACAGACCAAGAGAAGAGAGAGAGAGAGAGAGAGAGAGAGAGAGAGAGAGAGAGAGAGAGAGAGAGAGAGAGAGAGAGAGAATGGGCGATGGGCATGACAGGGCCTCAATACATTGCAAATGAACTCCAGATGCATGTGCCACTTTGTGCATCTGGTTTTACTTAGGTACTAAAGAATCAAATCAAGGCAGTTAGGCTTTGCAGGCAAGCTCCCTAACCACTGAGCAATCTCCTCAGCCCCTAGAATCATTGAAAGTTACATCATTAAAAGAAGGATGGTTTCCCTTTATTGTGGGGATGATCTATTCTTATTGTTCATACCATATACAGTATGTTCTTACAAAATGTGGGAATAAATTATGTAAAATGATTGTGGAAATATTTCTTAAATGAAACTTACAAATAATTTTTCTGATATCATTGCTACTTGTTCCGAAGTTAATCTTACAACTGTATAATTCACCTGCCTAAAACAATGTGGCTTGGGTTTCCTCTGCCTTGGTGTAGCTTTGGCCTGAAAAGCACAGATGACCAACATTGATAACCAATGAATGTTTAGAGATGCTGACTGATCTTAAGCCATTCATTATGTTCTTTCCTCAAAGACCTGGCTGGACTCTTGACTCAGAATAAGCATACATGTGTAAGAAGTACTAATTATAGCATTTAAAACAATAATGTCAGTAACCCTGGTGCAACAGACTTTTGAAGGCAATAGGTGGGCTTAGTGACATTGCTATTTTATGATCAGATTATATGTGAGTTCTCAGTAGAGCCCCAACAGGCTCTAACTTTAAATCCCTCCCTTTAACAAATGTTTAAAGTTGCTCATACAATATACTACTTGTTCACTTATTACTGGTTTTGGGATGTTCAATGAAAGTGTCAATGAGTATCTGTGTGCAGAGGAAGCCACAGACACAGTAACATCAAAATAGCAGTGATGTCAGGTGCAGCAGCTTTACTAATGGCTTGAATTAAACTTCTCTTTAGTTTCTTTCTTCCCTTTCAGACTACTGCTAGAGGCAGCTAGACCACTCCTAGAAAGGAGTTAGTTCTATTTCTCAGACTCTGCTCTTCAAAAAAGTTTTTCCACTTCTGGATAGGAAAGTTCCAGAGCTTAGTCTTCCCTAAATTCAGTGCTGTCCATAGCCAAATGGCACTTTATAAAGATGTCCTTCTGCATACACACTCAGTTTGTATAATTATGTGCATGGTGGGTGGGCTGTGCTATGCAAACCTGAACTATGGTAGAGTTAGAGAGTCCTGAACTGGGAGGGACTCCAGAGAGTATTTATTGAAACCCTTACCTTTTATAACTCCCAACTGAATATTCCAATAGGGAAAGTGGTTCTAGTGCCATAGTGGAACTTTGCTTATTTTACCAAAATTTCTATTGAAGGTGATTTTTTACATATAAGCCAGTACCTCCTTTAAAAGAATCTGTCACTGAGAAAATTTATCTTGGCTGGTCCAAAGTCCACAGGACCACCTCAAAATGCCTTCACATTTATAAGTTACAATGATCATGTCATAATAGCAAACATGATGATTCATAGCCAGAAATGTATATCTAGAGTTTATGTTATCAACTATAAATAGGGAACTTTCTTCACTATGATATTTTATCTCTGGGAAGGAAGCTGCTCTTAAACACTTCACATGCAAAAGACAAGTCATGTGTACTCACAGGTATTGCAGTTAAGGAGATGCCCTTGAGTGTACCTGAGTTACAAGCATATTACCTTCTCTTGTGAGGATAAATCGGGGAGAAATGGACAAACTCAAGTCTGGATAAGTGTTACTGAAAGCTGATGTAATTGTCAGGGTGCTCTAGAGGACCATGACAGATCAAATGAGCATGGATTATAAAAGAATGTCTCATTGGCTTATGGAATGTGAGCCAAATAACCCAATAATAGCTGTCCTCAGGCTGGAGAGTCTGAGAATTAACTAGCTGGTTTAGTCAATGGGACCAGATGCAATAGCGGTCACAGTCTGGTACTGAAGGCCTGGAGTATTCCTGGAGAGCAGTAGCTTCCTTCAATCCATAGTGGAAAGCTGAGGTAGCTGGGTTTTAATGGTGGCAGAAACACCACCACAGATGTCCATTCTAGGAAGGAGATGGGCAACCAGGCAAAAGGCACTGTGTTCTCATAAAATTTCTTTAATTTATCTTCTTTGTTGTTGTTGACAAATACATAATTCCCTCCCATTAGTTTCTCCCACCCTCCCCATCCTCTTTCCACTAAACCCCTTCTTTACAATGAGTCTTTCTTCTAGTATGATGAGGGTTTTCTTTTTGTTGTTGTTGTTGTTGTTGTTGTTGTTGTTGTTTTCCTTAACCATCATCCATGACAACATGTTGATCTGCTCAACATTATGCAGGTTTTGTGCAACTAATGACAGTTGTTATGATGCCATGCATGTGACCGCCACATTGCATTTGGAAGACAGAGTTCTAAAGCAATTCTCCCCATCCTTTGGCTCTTATTCTTTCCCACACCTCTTTCACAATAGTCCCTGAGCTTTGCAGGGTGGGGGAGTGTCTGCTAAATACTCAACTGTCACTTCTCAGAAATTTGAGGAGTCACCACCATTTGAAAAGAGAAACTTATCTAAGCAAAAGTAAAGGCAGCACTAGTACATGAACATAAACATAAATATTTCAAGGTCATTTAATGGGCATAACATATCCATTTAGCCTAACAGTACTAGTAGATTCCCTGCTTGGGCTTAAGAACTTTACAACCATAGAATTTCAGTACTGGGCACCCATTCTTTCCTGTCGAACAGCTCTCAAATTCAAGCATAGAGATGTTGGATACTCCAATAACAGGCAAGCCACTATTGCACTAGAGGGTACATCTTGCCGGCCTGGCCAGTTGTGTAGCTTGCAGTGCCCAATGTTGGCTAAGACTGCTGATGACATTTTCCCCATTAGGCTGCATCCACTTGGAGTTGATATATAGTCTACCACTGGATGGAGTGTCTACTCTGGGAGAAGTTCTTACTCCCTCCATTAGTCCTTCCTGGAAAGGATTAGTCAAGGAGAAAGCTATTCACTTTGGGGTACTATCACCCTTAAACTACATCATCTTCACATAACAGATTTGTAGAAACATGATAGTGGAAACTAAAATTGGCAGAATGAAGTAATTTATCTTGCAGAATTGTCTTCATAGAAGCTTTTCCTGTACATTACTTACTGACAGTAAGGACCTCAAAGCTTCCTGTTTTAATGTAACCTGATATAGGACAATATGTTTTCTTTCCGAGAACACAAGGGTTTATTAGTTTCACTAATTTTTGACCCCCACTGCACTCATATGTATTGCACGAAGGATACTTTGGGGTTTTCTTTAAAATAACATTTCAAATTGATACTATTTAAATATACTCAGACATTAAGGATAGAAAGAGGAATGAATGGAGAGGATGCATTTGCTTAGTCGTTATAAAGAGAAACTAACCATCGATCATCGTGTCCATGATATAAGCAGATATGCATTAAGTATTTATTATATGCTATGTATCATGTCACGTCCTCATGGATGCCTAGGCTCCCTCACTCACTCTCTCCTTCCCTCCCTAGTTCTTTCTTGTGGTCTCATCTCAGTTTAAAACTCGAAATCGTCCTCTTTTTTGCATGTATCCATGTGTGTGATTAACCTGTAGTATTCATGTGGGTGCATGTATATGTAGGTGGCGGGGTGGGGGGGGGAGGGATAGAGGCCAGAGGTCAGAAATGAGTGTCTGTCTTAGTTGTTCTCAACATGATTTTCTGACACTTGGTTTCTTGGTGAATCTGGAGCTCACTGATTTTTTTTTTCAAGCAAAGCTGGATGCAAGCCCCAGGGGTATTCCTGCTTTGCCTCCCCAGCTTTAAAACACAGGTACATGCCAGTGCCCTTGGCCTTTTTGAATTGGTATAAAGATGAAAACACAAGTCCTTATACTTTAGGGAAAGCACTTAACCTGCTAGCTATCTCTCTACTCTGTAATTTGATTTCCTTCTATTCATATCATAAGGCAGATTATAGGCTCCTTGGAGATAGCCATACATTTCCTTTACCCTTAACATTAGAGATTGACCTATGGGTCACAGTAGAGAGACTCAAAGCAGAAGATAGTTTGATTGAATTAATGATTCTAAATTACTATGTTACCATGGTTTAATGTAAATCAGATTACCTTTTAAAGATACCTTCAGAGATGCCCCATTCTAGGATCTGGGACCCACCTTTAAACAAGTGACTTTAAAGTCTCCACAAAAATTTTCTGTGCTTGACAGCCTGAGTTCTTGCAGAAAATGATGCACTGTTCATTACTGTTAAAATTCTGGTATGGCATCCTCTCAGCCATAGATATAAATCAATAAAGTTGTCTAGCATATACTGAGAATTGCTAGCTGAAAAAACATCTTTTTTATGACTGAGAATAAAGCTTTATAATGAGTTAAAAACGTGATTCTGTAACTGATGTGTTCATTTAACCTCTACTATGGCTCAAAATTATGATACATTGATTTTGATTTTCTAATAAAAATCATGTCACCATTTAATAAGCAACTTATTATGAGATGCAAACATCCTGGGTCCCATAAATAAGGATTATGGTTAAGATATATTGAATGGAGAAGTTCAATATAAAAACCAATAAAAGCATGAAAAAAGGAAATGAATCAAGAGCCAAAGCAATTCCTTCTCGAGGCATTATAAGAACATTTTTTTAAACAAACTCTCAACCTATTGCTTCATCCTGACTAAGGCACTAGAATACAGAAAAATTAATAAAATAAATCTGATAGTAAATGAGAAACAGCTACAGCAGCAGGTATGAGTCACTGTGTGTTCATCCTGCCCCGGGTTCAGGTGCAGAAGCTCCAGTGACTCCAGAGGGCTGGCTTTCCTTTGCATTCACTTGTTTTTTTTTAAACATAAATTATCATATTGAATATCTTTGGAGGTTGGTGTTTTAGTGTCCATATTTTAAAATGAAACAGTGAAACACAGAGACTTGTATTGCACTGGATCACACTTAATATCTGACCTGGTTTAGGCCCCAGCAGACTCCAAAGGTGGCTAGCTTTCTTATATATAAAATTATCCCTCCCAAAAGCAGGAAATATTTTTGTTTTTTTTCTAAATCACCTTGCCAATTGGTGAAGATTTAATTATATTTGAGAGGAATTATAAGTTCTTGCTTCTTTTTATAATGCTTTATCCCCAGAGTGAATTTCAGTTATTGCTCAGGCTCCTTTTAATGAGCACTGGCATTTAAACTTTTGCATATGATAGTGGGAACATGACCACTGAAAGCCAGGGCTTATTTTCCATGAGCAACATTTAATCAAAAGTGACCCATAATTTCAAGCTCCACTGCTTATCCAGGCCATTATTAAGGATGCACTTGCTCACTCTGGCACCTCCTCACTCAGGTCTAAAATATAGAGGGTGTTCCATAAAAAGGTTCTCTCACCATCTCCGTTGTCCTTTCTCAGAGCTTCAGAGACATCACTGTCCTTTGGTTTCTAAATTTTCCCTATCTGTCATCCCTCACGAGAGATGAGTTGAAAATTAAAACACGTTAATGAGAGTTTTCTCAGGTAAAGTGTGTGGTGTGCTTTGAAGAAACAAGAGAGCTTTTGATCAAACCAAGTCATTTCAAACTAATGTCAGAGTATCCTGTATATTCCAAAATTCTAAGAGAATTTCCCAACATCCTAGCAAATAGGACTGTAACCATAGAGATATCAGGGACTGTTAAATCAATCACGTCAATGGTGAGACCAAACGTTCTGTTTCACTCCTCATGGCAATGTGTCATAATTTATGTGCTATCAAGAAAAATAATAATGTGTCAGATTTTACACCAGAACATTACATAATGCCCACATTTTTAGATTATATAACCTCCTGTAGGCTCTCTTATCCTCCTTATCCCTTTCTCTTCCTCCTTTCTTCCATTCCTGACTCATTTCTTCCCACCTTAATGTTTTTGTGCAACTGAATATGTCATAAGACTGCTTTTATGTAATGGATGACATAAGTTCTTTTATATAAGGACTGGTCATGAGGGAAAGAGGAATCTAAAATCTACATGGAGAAATGATTGTTTTTTGAGAGTGTGGAACTGAAGACAACCGGAAATCAATAAAGCACTAAATATTGTAACTCATTATGGACAATAAATATATATTAAAAATAAAAAAAATAAAGCACAAAGAGGGAAGGGCTGAACAACTTGTTGAAATTATATTGACTTTATCTCCCATTTAGACAATGAATGCTGGAGTTTAGAGTGAATGTGTTGGGCTTGGAGAACCAATAGCAGGAAATAAGCATATAGTGGTTATTTCACTTATAAAGCTATAAGGTTTTGAGCCTTAGTTTTGTTAATGTAACCATGAGGAATTCTTAAGCTGCAGCCTGTCACTATAAGTTTAATTAGAGAACAAGGAAGGTATTAAGTAAAAATAAAAGTGATGGTGAATCTTACGCATTCACCAAAATCTTTGACCTACATGTAACATGTCTGGCTATTTAAAACTATAGACCCTTAGACATAAGTCATTGTGCTGAGAGGGAGAAAGACACTTTTAGTTCTCTTCATCCATTCTTGGTTCTTCCATGCATATTCCTAGGCAGCTTAACATAATAAAGTTACAGTGTGATAGTATTTTAAAAATCAAATATGTTTTGGACCAGCCAACGGTCAATAATGGGTTTAAAACAATGGACTATAATACTTTTATTAGGCTTCATAAGGAAGGTCTTCTGATAGAAACTTTAAAAATGTTTTGCCTGTTCCACCCAGGTTTGATTCCAGTATGATCTCAATGGTTCTAGTCATAGGGCACACTAAATAGCTTATCTTACAGTATATCTCAGGGTACCACAAGTGTACTTATTGACTCTCTAAACAATCATTATTATTAACTGTGAGCAATTAAATAGATCTAATCATCAGCCATATTTATTTATGTTAGCAACCTTAATTTAAAAACATTTAATGTCAGGGCTGGAGAGATGGCTCAGAAGTTAAGGCATTTGCCTGCTAAATCTAATGACCTGGGTTCGATTCCCCAGTGCCCACATAAGCCAGTTGCACAAGGTGTCACTTGTGTCTGGAGTTTGTTTGCAGTGGCTGGATACCTCGGAGGAGGGCCCATTCATTTTCTCTCTCTCTCTCTCTCTCTCTCTCTCTCTCTCTCTCTCTCTCTCTCTCTCTCTCTCTCTCTCTCTCTCTCTCTCTCTCTCTCTCCTGTGCTGGTAAAATGTGACTGTGGACTGCCACTCTGGATTTCCTACCATGCTTCGTGTACTGTATCCTGTGGAACCACCTGTGGAACCATAGCCTAATTAAATAGTTTTCTTTGAATAAACTGCTTATTGTAAGCTGTTTGTTCACCACAATAATAATTTACCTGCTACAGAGAATACAGACAACTGGTAACAAAAGGTGGGGTCATTGCTGTAATAAAACTGACCATGTGTTTCTAGAACTGGTTTGTGGAAAGAATGTAGGAGACTTTGGAACTTTGGTCTAGAGAAACCCTAAAATGCCACAAGTAGATCTCAGTGGACCATTCTAGGGGGAATTTTCAAGGATGTAATACTTACAGAAATGTAGACAATGGAGACTCAGCTCAGGATTTCAGAGATAAAAATGAGAAAAAGGGACTTTATTAGGAATTGGGTTAGAGGCAATTCAGATAATATTATGGCAAAGAAATTGGTTGCAATCTGCCTATATCCTGAGAATTTAAAGGGCTAAATGCTTAAAATAATGAGCTAATATATTTAGCAGAGTAACTTTCAAGGCAGAATAGCATTACTCATTTTCATATCCACAATGAATGAAAGTAAAATGTAGAGCAGGATGATATGGAAAATGTTAAGTTTGTAACAGAAAACAAAAATTATTATTATGAGATTCCTAAGAACAGAGATTATAGCCAATAGCTAATTATTAAGATGACCACATTAATTAAAGGTAACACTATATATCTTCACAAGACAATAGGAAAAACGCCCTGAGGAAAATCCAATATATTGAAGATTATATCTAGTAGAAATATGAATTCATTTAAAAAGAGAAAGGAAGCAGGGCATGATGGCACATGCCTTTAATCTCATTACTCAGGAGGCAGAGGTAGAACGATTGCTGTGAGTTCGAGGCCACCTTGAGACTATATAATGAATTCCAGGTCAGCCTGGGCTAGGGCAAGACCCTAGCTCTAAATAAATAAATAAATAAATAAATAAATAAATAAATAAATAAATAAAGGTCTGGAGAATGTGGAAGAAGTTCTGTGATGCCCAGTGTCCTAAAGCTATGTTCTATGGCTTTATCTCTAGCTGGCATCAGAATTTCCCTCCAGAGTCAACATAACACTGGTTTTTCAGGCATGGAAAATGAAAAGTATTTTGCCACGTTTCCAGAGATCTGCTGAGGCCAAGTAACGTTTGTCAGGCTGGACTCCCTTAAAGGAAGCCCCGAGAGGATACTGTGTGAAGCTGTGAAGGTGAACCTTAAGTTGCATTGGAGACCCTAAAGGTTGGAAATGCCAAGGCACAAGAAAACGTAGCACAGCTGGAGGGGTGGAGCCACACATCCTTTCAAAATCCAGATGATTACACAAAACACCCTGGATACCAGGCAAGCATCTATAGCCCTTGTTTGCTCTGCTGGTTTCAGTCATGCTATGATCCAATCTTTTTTGGAAACTCCCCAAATCCTCCCTTTTTTTGTGGGCATTTGCTCGGTGCTATTTCTATGCTGGAAATGAGTAACTTGTGTTTTGATTTTACAGGGTTCACAGTAAAGATACTCCTTTGAAACTCAGATGAGACTTTAGAATTTTCAACATTGTAGAGCTGGTAAAGGGGTTATTTAAGTTATACCGAATATGTTTTATCATCAGATTGCCATGGGCCTAAATTGGCCTGAGGTAGAATGTGGTGGTTTGAATGTAAAGTGTTACCCATACACTCATGTGTTTGAATACTTAATCCATAGGTCTTGTCTGGAATGTTTAGAACTGTTGGGAGGAATAGCTTTGCTTGGAGAAGTACTTACTGATTTGTCGGACCTTGAAGTGTTACAGCCATGCCCCACCTGCTGCCCACCCCTCCAGCCCCTCTCTGTTTCTTATACTAGTTAAATATGATTATTGCCCTCAACTACAGTCTACTCTACAATATGGAACTATATAAGCTGAA
>PVHP010043410.1:0-14546 GCA_004024765.1 Zapus hudsonius
AAAAATTACAGTGTACTACATAATACAATTTCATTTTATCCCAGGCAACACCACCCAGGGGAAAGGGTTTGTTTCATTTGTTTTGTTGTTGGTGGTTTTTTTTTTTTCAGGATTAAAAATTACTTCCATTGAATTGATAATGTTTGGTTCCATGAAAAGAAACACTATTGGATTTAACAGTTCTAACAATTGGTGCTCTGAGACCATTGAAAATAAAGAATTAAGTTTGCCATCTTTCTTGTCCTTTTTGTTGGAAGAAATAGCATGTGTTATATACAGTATTGAATTTTCAAGGAAGGTGGAGATATTTGTACGTGTGTGTCCTTGTATACTAGGGAAAGCCAGGAAAGTTGGTGACATGTTCAAGTGCCTTGCAACTCAAAGATGGGTCTATCGACCAACAGGTAGCTAGCAATGCAGTATCCAGGCCCAATGCAGACCTCCTGAACCCCAAGCTGCAGCTTAACAAGATCCAGGGTGATTTTCAGCCTCATGGCTTGAAGACTACCTTAGTATGCTCTGAGTCTCTTGGTCTTGGTGGCTGAATCTCTAGCGTCATTACTATAGTTCTTTCCTTCTCTCTTGTCCCTGAGGAATCTTGTCAAGTCTGTAGAGCAGGACGTTAGCCTGGGCCTCAGAGAGTTGTGGATGGATTGATTGTGAGCTCACTGGAAATGTACGTGAAGCTGGTGCACATATCCATACTCAGCTCTCCTTAGTTTTTCTAGGCTGCAAAATCTTAAACACCACATTCTTTTTTTTTTGGTTTTTCGAGATAGGGTCTCGCTCTAGTCCAGGCTGACCTGGAATTCACTATGTAGTCTCAGGGTGGCCTTGAACTCACAGCAATCCTACTACCTCTGCCTCCTGAGTGCTGGGATTAAAGGCATGCACCACCACGCCTGGCTACATTCTATCTTAAACCATGCTACAGGGTGACTGTTATTACAGAATTATTATCTTTACCTGGAAGAAAATATAGGAAAAAAAACCCATGGGCTGGAGAGATAACTTGGCCTTTAAAGGCACTTGCTTGCAAAGCCTGGTGGGTGGTTCAGGTTCAATTCCTCAGTGTCCATGTACAGCCAAATGCACAAAGTGGCACATGCATCTAGAGTGTGTTTGCGGGAGGCCCTGGAGCGCCCATTCATTCTCTCTCATTCTCTTTCTCTCCTTGCAAATAAATAAATAAATAAACTTTTAAAACCCAGCAATAAGCCTTTTCTATTGTTTTAATACAAAATCACAGTGACCAGAGACTAGAGTAGATTAGAGCAATGAGACAGGATTCTTGGAAGCAACATTGTTGTTTTATAGTTCACCCAAATTGAATTCTGCTTTACTGCTCCTGATGTGTTTAAGATAGGAGAAAATTGCCTATTCCCATAGGCCTTGCATATTTTAGGAAAATTAAAAAAGATAAATGTCTCCATAATGGGAGTTTTGCGCCTTAACTTTATCTTCTTTATTATTTTGATTCCCTCGACAGAATTCTCTAAGCCCTGGCTGAGGTTAGACTCATCCCAGCCCAGACCAATTAAATCTGCTTCCTGGAACTTGCGAATGGAGATGAGGTCTTCTGGGGTTTGTTTTGTTTTGTTTTAACACTCTCCTGGTGATTTTCAACTGTAGCCAGGTTAACAACTGCTTGCACAGAACAGTGTGTTCAGTAAATTCCAGAATAGCCTTCTTGGGCAATCATGTGTCTTTCATTGTCTAAGGGATAGTTGATTCTGTTTCCTCTGGGCAATGACATTCTTTTTTTTTTTTTTTTTGTATTGGAATATCATTATATCAATGCCCTTCTGTGCTGTCTTCCTTCATCATGTCAAATGGAGGCTTATGTACAAGGAAGTTGTTCAAATCTGGAACTGACTCCAAGAACGATCGACTCTTGCAACTTCCCTTCTGCCACTCTAATTACCAGCCTGTCTCTGAAATGCTTCCTAATTTTTATGTTCTGTGTGACTTTTCAAACATGATAAATCTGACAGGAACTTCTCTCTTGCGCTCCTTTGAGGAGAATACTTGGTGCTGTAAGAACAATGCAAATGAGTAATTGTGCTATAACTAAAGAATATTATTATAAGTAACGTCTATTTTTTTTATCCATTTGGGGTACTTGGCTATGTGATACTGTGGCTTTCAATGAACACTCAGACACTATCCAGGTCTAAGAGCACATAAGAATCTGTAGGACTCAAGATTTCAAAGAGAACATCAGAGACCATTTTTGACACAGGGTAATTTACTGTCACTAGAAATGCCTTTTATCAAATAAAGGAAGTGAAATTCTACGAGAAAGTCCCCACTTAGAGAGCTTCCACTCAGACACATTTACAAATTCATGTCCAATTACATACTTACATTTTCCCCATTTTGTACTTTAAGCATTTCTGGCATTACTAGATTTTATAGCCAATTCTTTGAAAAATAACCCAAGAGTTCACTTGTGAATTGTGCTTCTCTGAAGACTGGGGGCAGCCTGAGTGCTCATCTTACTCTTTTGGGAACTTCCATGGGAATTAGAAGGATTGGTGCTCACCTCGTGTTCGCCCTGGGAAGGACTCACCGGAAGTGCTCCTCTAATTACAGTTTCCTTCAAGATGATGAGAATGTACCTGAGAATGAGAAATTAGCTTCAGCACCATTTGGAGTGGAGGGGAATGGGAAGTGGGGATTGGAATTAACGAATAATTTAAATGTGGTGAAGATATTTTTGAAACAGCAGCCTGTGGCTCAACATTAATGGGAAAACTGGAAACTTTTTACTTTCCTAGTATTAAAGCTTCAGTTTTCTCATCCTGGAGGAAAAAGAATATCTTCAGAAGGATGCTCTGCTGCTTATGTGATCTTAGCCTTTCTCTACTTCTTTTTTTAAAAATATTTTTATTTATTTTCAAGCAGAGAGACAGACACACACACACACACACAGAGAGAGAGAGAGAGAGAGAGAGAGAGAGAGAGAGAGAGAGAGAGAGAGAGAGAGAGAGAGAGAGCGCACCAGGGCCACCACCTGTGGGTCTGGCTTATGTAGGTACTGGGGAATTGAACCCAGGACCTTAGGCACTGGAGGCAAGTGCCTTAACGGGTGAGCCATCTCTCCAGCCCTTTCCACTTCTTTTTAGCTAGAGGATTTCATTGATGCCATTGATGGGGAATATGTCCTTCTTCCTTTTATTTTGTTGTGACATTGAAGAAAAACTAGCATGTTATGTTTGTATAAAAAAAGTCAAACAATGAAGAGATCCAATAAAGCCTTGTTGTTGTCTCAGTGTTTGACAGAAAAAGAATGTGGAACAAGCTAATGTGTGTTAGATGCAGAGGCTGGAAAGTCACTTCTCACATATAGACTTGTTAGTATGGCTGACCACCTTGTTGACTACCCCAGCTATGGGCAGGCACCCTGCCATTCAAAAATCAAAGATGAAGACTGAGGCTGAGAAGAAGATAGCTAGGTCTGTGAAGTCCTTGCCTTGCAGGCACGAGGACCTAAGTTTGAGCCCCAGAAGCCATGCAAATCAACCAGCAGCAAAAGCCAGCTGTAGAAGCATGTGCCTGTCATCTCAGTGCTGGGGAGGCAGAGACAGGTGGATCACTGTGGGCTCCCTGGCCAGCTAGTCTAGCCTACTTGGTGAGTTCCAGGCCAATGACAGACTGTCCAACAACAACAAAAAATCAGATGGCATGTGAGGAATGGCACCCAAGGGATCCAAGGCTGTCCTCTAGTCTCTATATGAATTTGCACACACACACACACACACACACACACACACACACACAAGATGAAGGCTGTTACAGACAACTTTACTAGTTACACATCTCCATCATATATAAAGAATTAGGAAAAAGGGGAAAAAGAATTAATTGGTATGATGCAATAACAGAAAAAAAAGAAACAACAACAATTAAACCAAAACAACCTGATTTTTAAAAAAATGGGCAAGGAACTTGAATAGGCATTTCCTAAAAAATAAATGGCCACCAACCATATGAAAGATGCTCAATATAATGAATCATTAGAGGATTTATTATAAAGAAAAGCAGACTGGATCATAGAGAAGCATCACTAACTCCTAAAAAGACAATAACAACAATAACAAAAAAAAAAAAACACAACAACTAAGGAACTTAGTCTTCCCAGTGATGGTCAGGGTGCAGACCAATCAAAATCGTTGTGTGGTATCGGTAGGCTTGGAACATGGTGCAGTTCCTTTAAGCATTCAGCATTAACAGAGCAATTCCACTTTGGGCATATATTGAGAAGACTGAAAAGAGGCTCTTGAAGAGGTATTTACACACTCATGATCATAGCAGGATTATTCACAATAGTGTGAGATGAAACTATCAAAATGTCCATTGATGGATGGATGGAAACAGAAAATATGAAATATGGAATATTTCTCAGCCCTGAGGGAAGGAAAGTCCACTCTCTGCTACACCCAGGATGAACCTTGAAGACTAAAGAACAATCATATTATAATCTATGAATATGAGGTGTCTAAAGTAGTCAAGTTCATAGAAACAAAATGTAGAATGGGATTTGCCTTGGGCCAGGAGGACTACAGGGAGATAGGAAGATGTGTAATGGGTCCAGTTTGTTTTGACAGATGCAAAAGTCCTAGAGATCTGTCACACACCACTACATATATTTACCACGACTGAACTGTTCATTTACAAATGACTAAGACAGTAAATTTTATGTCTTTTAACTACAATTTAAGCATTTTAAAAAAAGTAATGGCGGCAGTAGACCATATGAAGGATACATTTTCTGGGCAGTTACCAGGTGCTAAATGCTTCACATGGTTGGTCTCGTTTTGGGCTCACAACTATGAAGTATGAAGTAGGTAGTATTGCTGCTATCATTTTATAGGCCAGGAAACATATTCAGAGACGTTAGGATCTGTGCAAGGTCACAGAGTTGGGAAATGAGAAAGCTGGGACTTCACCTAAGCCATGTAGCTACAGAGCCTGTTAGGCACAGAGCTCTATTTTAAGGTAGATGGACATGGCTAAGCAATCGCAGTCACTATGGAAACGATGCTGGCACGGAGGGCCCTCATTCCAGAAGAACTGGAGGGGAGTGTGGAGTGCTGCTTTGTAGTCCTGGGGACCTTGCTTTCCTCCCTGAACATCCCTAAGCTGATCTGGACCAGACAGGCCAGATGATCTTTAAAACCCATTTAGTCTGCACAAGACTGGACGCTAAGTGCCTAAAATGTCTTCTGGGAGTGTGGCTACAGACACAAGGCTTATATCACAAGGAGAGATGTTGCAAAGTTAAAGAGCTCTCTGAGCCCAGCAAATGATGGTACATTCCTGTAATGGCAGCACTCATGAGGCTGAGGCAGGAGGATTGGGACTTTGAGACCATCTCAGGTTACAGAGCAATTTCAGGTCAGCCTGGGCTACACTGCACGACTGTCTCAAGAAACAGACAGACAGAACTCTCGGGATCTTGCCTCTGCACCTAAAGTGCTAAGCCCAACTGCCTCCTTCCTTTTCTTCATCTACAAGTCCCTGTCTCTCAAAAACAAACAAAAATTAAAACAAAAATACAACAAAAAATTCCCATAAGAGCAGTGGGAGCGAAGGAGAGAGCAGCTGGTATAATCAGATCCAATAACGTTACTTGAGAGCCCGAATGGCGGAACAGTCAAGGCACTTTCTTGCTCGCTTATGGGAAGGTCACTTTATAGGAAGAATGACATGTGCTGTAGATTTTTAAATGACCATGGTTGGGTGGAGCCCCCATAAGGATTCAGATCACTCATTATTTCTTTTTGGTAGTGGTTCATGTGTGTGTGGGTGGGGGGGGGGAAGAGTCACTGGATTTTTACACTTGAAATATTCTAGAGGGGGGATTGTCATGTTGCTATCAAATTCTTGCATCAGGAAATGGGGGTGCACAGGAGAGTGAATGGAGGGAGATGGCATGAAGCTTGGGGATTAAAAATTTAGCAGTGGGAGGATCCTCAATGGAATTAGAGGAAAGAGTGGATGTGCACCTGGTGGAATCTTGCTTATGCCACAGGGACACTGCCTCAAGGCACAGGTTCCTAGTCGGTCAAGATGTGGTAGTGATGACTGTCAGAAAGTTATCATGAGGATTAAATGAAGTAACCTACCCAAAGCACCTAGCGCCATGTGTACCTTGGACAAATTCTTGCTGTAAAGGGGAGGAAGGAGCCTTCCCTACCAGGAGCCAGAGGACAACTTTGGGGGTTATTCCTAGAAACACCATTAACCTCTTTGAGACAGAGTCCCTCATTGACCCACAGCCCACCTGTTAGGCTAGACTGGCTAGCCCATGAGCCTCCCAGAGCTGGAATTACAGGCACTCACCATCATACTCTGCACTTTATGTGGGTATTGGAGATCATATCAGAGCCTCATACTTACAAGACAAGCACTGTACTCATTGACCTATTGTCTTCCTAGGCCTGCTATTAATTTTTACTACACACTCCATATTCAATATTTTTCACAGATTGATCTGTTTGAAATAGGGAGACTTCAAGTAAACCTTGACTTTGATTTAACTAAGAAATACACTGGAAGACAAGTTGTATTTTCCAGCACGTGCACTGTGCATTTCCTTTAGAATGTGCATGGTGCAGACTGACTCTGTATAATGTCCATCTTAGATATTTACAGTGCACCTTTACCTGTGCCAGGCATGTAAAATGGTGCCCAAGATTTTGTCTGATCCAGTGACTTCCAAACGTACTTGACAGAATGCTCTTCCCATAAGAGCTATTAATGCCATACTGAGCACACGTCAGGTTAATTTCTTGATTATTATTATGTGCAAAGAGAACTGCTCATATTTTAGAAATTAATCTTTAAATGTTGTACCAGAATGTTTGTTTTCTAAATGAGATTGGTCCTGGCATTAGCTGGGAGCACAGTGGGCTCAGAGGAAGGCAAACTATTATAAATAGGACATGCATCTTTCATTCAAGCAGCTGGTGAAGTCTCAATTTATTAGGCTTTTCTGGGATAAATAAAACAGCATAAATTCCCAGGACCCCATTTCATCCTGATTACCATTTCATATACTTTTTTCAACCATGAACATAACATAATCAGAGTTGCCTTTTGGCCCGGATGTCTTTGAAGAAACAGTCCAACAATAAATCGGTGATTACAGTTAATTCAGATGCTTATTCGGTTTCTGAAGGAAAAAAAAAACAAATTATAGAGTATATTCTTGATATTTAGAAGAACACTCAAAAGTTAACAATACTTCATTTGCTTCATACCATTTTCAGCAGTCCATCTTTTGAGTTCATAATGAGACCCACATGTTATGATCAGCTGATGTATCTAAATATTCTTAAAGTATCGGCTCCTCCCTTTTTTCTTTGTAATTTTGCTGATGAACAAAATGATGGCTAAGTAACCAATTTGTTGTGGTTTGTGGAAGCTTTTCCTTCTGTTGATATGGAAAGTCTCATGTCCTTGAAAGTCCCCCAATCCCGGGATGTTTGTGCTATACTTTTTTCCACACCTTGGATTTTGCTGACTGCATTCTAATAGTTAACACATCCCTTTGTCCTCTCTACTTGGGAATTCTTATATAGATCTAGGGTCTTGGTTAAATTTGTGTTCACTTATCTATCCAACCTTTCCTCCCTTCCTTTCTTCCTGATACCTTACATTTTTGGTTGTAGTGTTATATACTTCTTTCAGGAGGCAGTAATATTTATTTCTCTTTTTGTAAATTAGCTGTTGTTGAGACCTAACTGCTTAACAAAATATCTCAAAAATCATTTTCTGGACTTCGGAGATGGCTCAGTAGTTAAAGGTGCTTTCTGGTGAAGCCTTCTGGCCCAGAGTTCAATTCCTCAGTGCTCAGATGCACAAAGTTACATATGATTTTCTTTGCAGAAGCAAGAGGCACTGGTGTGCCTACTTGCTCTGTCTCTCTGCTCACAAATAGATATATAAATAAATATTTTAAAATCATTTTCTGCCTATTTTATCTGCATATGCAGATCTTACTGACTGAGCTCTATTAGTTTGCTAAGGCAACATAGCAAATACCACAGGCTGAGAAACTTGTTTCCTCACAGTTCTAGAGGGCAAGAGTCGGGGATCAAGGTGAGCAGGACACTTTCTCCTGAGGCTTCTTCCTATGCTGTGTCCTCGGCCACCTGCTCTCTTGTCCTCACCTCCTCTTCCCTCTGTGCTGTCTGCATCCTAACCCCGCCTTCCTCTAGGATGCCACACTAAAACCTCAGTTATGTTCACTGCTTTTTAAAGATCAACTATGAGGTAGTGATGATTAGGGATCTCAACACAGGAATTTGGAGGCACAGTTCAGGCCATGGCACAACCAAACTGTCCTCACTACATCTTCTCAGGGGGTCTCATTCTGAGCGCCATTGTGATCTGAGCTGACTCAGCATGGTTTTCTTTACCAGGAAATGGAATGGTATAAACATGCGTGCGAACTGAAGTTCAGCCACACCAATGAGGTGGGAGAGGAGACTGCTGGGGAGCAGCCATGAAAACAGAGCTGCTTCTGCTGCAATGAGGGAAACAGGCTGAAAACACACTTTAAAGCCGACATGTCTGGCAGAGCAGCAGAAAGATGGAAGTCCTCAGCTAACCCACCCTACCTCCTCACTGTGGAATTTCCATGTGGAATCCCAAGTCTTTCCCTTCTCAAAAGTCCCTGTTGTTGCTTCTGAAGGTTCCCTAAGTGACATGTCCCCTGTACTGTCTCACCCACTCACTCCTTCACTTGTCCAAAGCTAGCTAAGGCTGCTCTCAGCCCCTCCTTTCAGTGTTACACGCCACTCCACAATTCCCTTGCTTCTCTTCCAAGTAGTCATTCTTTCCCTTTCCATTCTAAACTTTTTAATCTCTCCTGGGAACTCTTCTCCTCTTATTCCTGTGGTTGTAGGTAAAGAAAAATAGGTTGTGCATACTTACAAATCCTAACTTTTTCCTGTTTTCACCTGATAAGTGCTGTTCTCTTTCATAACACCTAGTGGGTATGCCAACATTTTGCCTGGCTGCATATCCTCTTCAGAAAATAAAATCTATACCCTTTTCCTGCATATCCTGGAAGTACCCTTTCTATTGGGTGATGCACAAGATACTTCCTGTCTGGGTTATACCAGATCTTCTCTGAACTTGGAGCTCAAGGCAAAGTTAATGGACTCCTCTTGCGCCTCCAATTGCAGCTTTTTGAAGAAGGAGGGAGGGAGGGAGGAAGAGATAGAAGCTTCAGCAACTTTAGATCATCTTAGTAGATATATTTCCCAAAGAGCAACACCTTCTTGCCAGCAGAGTTTCCGGTCTGTTATATTTGTGTTTAATCAATGGCATCTCTTTCTTGAATCTCTTGGGTTTACAATTGTGATAAAGTGCATTAGAGCCAGGATGACCATTTAATTTATCACCCAAAGGCCACTGAAAGGGGATAGGTCAACAGGCATCTTCCAGGTTTCTCGTGTCTCTTGAGCAAATGATGATATATGGTCACCCTAATTGGAGTGTTGTAAACACCTTTACAGAGTTCTTATAGACACATAGGAAGAGATACCTTACTAATATTTTATCCATAACAATCCCTCAGCAGTCCAAACTCAGAAAATTGCACCACCCAGGACTCTTAAAGAGGTGCTTCACATATTAAAATGTAAACCCTAGCAATGGATTAACATCATTCCCACCCAAAGCATCATTTAAAATCCATGGTGGAACATCTGGGGTAGGAAAATCTCAGTAGCCTGCCCTTCTCAGCGCTATTTCAGTTTGGGAAGATCTGCAAGCGAGAGAAGCGATTAAAAAGGGAGCTCCCAGAAGGCTTTGTGCTTTGACTGAGTTGCACCAAGAGTGAAGGTGGCTTTCTGTCCATAGCACCAAACCACAGTATTAGCATGCCAGCTTTTCCTGAATCTTGAGTGTGAAGTAGATCCGGTGTCATTAGCAGAATGTGAAATGACAGGCTGTGACTCTGACATTGTCACACAAATATTGAGATACAACCTAGCTCAAAATAGACCTGGTATGGAAGACATTTGGGGTATATATACTCTGCAGAGCAAGGGGAGATGGTGCAGACAGTCACCATCATGGCTCAAGACTCACTAATGTTGTTCAAACTTGAATCTGCTTAGGAAAATGGACATTTCATTCTTTCTCTCTCCATAGGTACCTCATACTTTCTCCAGTGACTTCACACCCTTCTCTCTATGGTCCCTTAGGACAGTAAGCTAAGATAAATACTCAGTGATGTCTGCAGAAGAAGGATGAGCTTTCTGAAAGAAGCCAGGGGAAAATTAAGCAAAATTCTAGGAAGAGTAGACAAAGTGTGTTGAGTGGTGCTTTGTGTCCCAACATACCAAGTAGATCAGGTTGCTAGATCTGATTTTGGTCAGGTGTTGGGGCTGAGGTCTGGATCTATGTCTTTTCACTGATGAGCCTTGTTTCTTTCTCTTTTTTTGCTGCATGTGTGCACAGTGTGTGCACCATGTGTGTACCGTGTGTGCACGCTGTGTGCATGTGTTTGCAGATGCAGCGCCCTGTGCATGCGCACGTGGAGGCCAGAGGATGACATCAGGTGTTCTCCTGTGTTGCTCTTCTGCCGCATTTCCTCAAGACAGAGTCTTCCTCTGAACCTGGAACTTGCCATTATTCTGTCAGACTGGGTAGAGGTGCTCACAGCCATGCCCAGCCTTTTATGTGTGTACGAGGACCTGATTGAATACAAGTCCTCATTCGTGCACATGCAAGTGCTTTACCTTCTGAGCCCACTCCCCAGCTTCAGAGGCTCATTGTCTTAATGCCATATTTCTGGGAGACTTGATAGAGCTAGGAGGGCTTGTGAGATTTCTTGTATCAGATGCAACTTGCTACTAAGATATAATTTGGAGTGACCAGCCTCCAGACTAAAAGAAAAAGCACGATGTGGTCAAGTCCATACAGTAAATCTAGGACTCCCAGTGACTTTCACTGTCTCTGAACTACTCTGGGCCTGAGCAAGTTTGTAATTATTTCTCTCCTGAGCCCCAGTGGTTGAGGCAGCAGTGGTGCTAGAGTTTGGGTGTTGGCAAATGACTGGTAAGAGATGAGGCTCATAAATAATTCAGAGACTCACAAAGACAACACTGTTAACCAGGAAAACTACAGATTGTGTGCCCCTAATGAATAAAGAAATGAAAAATTATTATTTAATCATAGAAAATTTAGAGATGGACGGGGAGGTTGGTGAACTGGGTAAATGATACAAAATTTCAGACAGGAGGAATAAGTTCAATAGACTTATATAATAACATGTTGATGATAGTTAATAACAATATTCTGAAGCCTTGAAATAGACTTCTAAATATGCTTCCCAGATAAAAGCACATCCAATTTTCCCCTTAGAACACCACAGGTGAGTGCACTCCACTGCAAAATGAGAAATAATGTATGCTAAGAAGCTTAATTTAGCCACTCCACAATTCCTGTATATCCCAAACCAGCCTGTTGTACATAAATATATACAAATTAAGTTTGTAATAAATAAAAATGGGACATTGACAGTAACACTCAATTAGAGATAGGTAGAGAATTAACAACACAGACAGGTAAGATAAAAAGACTGTTTTTTTTAAAAAATAATTTTCTTATGTACACATAATGTATTTTGATCTTAATTCCCTCCCATTACCTTCTCTTGTCCCCAGAAGGAGTGTTCTTGAATGGTGAAAACTGGGAATCAGAGGATCAGCCTCTGACTGAGCATGAGTCCTAATGGGAGATGATCTTGGCTATAAAGCTCCAGTGTGGGACTCCCTTAATGTGGAAGTTCTGGAACTTTTGCAGTTAAAGTTCAGATAGCAGGAGCTGGAGCGAAGGCTCAGTGGTTCAGAACACTCCCTGTGCATGCTTGAGGGCTGAGGCCACACACACACACACACACACACAAAAAAAAAAACACACACACACACACACCACATTACACACATACATACACACAAAAAAAAATGGAGAACACTAAGAAGACCCAGGCTCTGTTCAATATTCTGACAATTGTACTGGGTCCCAGTTGATTTGCGGATCCTGTTTGGAACTCAGAAGGTGCTAATCCTAGGGAAGAGCATGATTGTGGTCTTACATTAGTTCTTCCCGGCTAAATCACTGGTTCTCTACACATGCAGATACTATATTCCCCCTGGATATTTGTGGGTGAGGGGTCCCACCTTTTCTACTCTATTCTGCATCTTACCTTTAGGGAGAGAGGGATTGGGTCCCAGGGAGTGGAGGTGATTCAGTATTTTCATTGGACGTTCTACCTTTGACCTTAGCTGCCCCAGGATGCAAGCTGTTTTTTCTATGCTTGTTTGTGTTCAGTTTGTTGACTATGGTGTTGGGTATTTTACAGTTGCTAACACATGCCTGCCTGCCTGAGTGCAGGCCTCTTGATTTCATAAGCTCATGTGCCCTATCTACTGCCTGCACCGAGGGAAATCAGTCTCTCTCTTCTCAAGTTCCTTGGGGGGCAGATAGCTTCGGGAACACTAGTCATTTTATGAGTAGCAGCAAAAATATATAATGATATTGTGAGCTAGTTGCTGAATTGCATATAATTAATTGATCAATTTAAACTTCAAAGAATGTTTTAAATTGAGCAATGAGAAGTCTAACATATTAACTGCCAAATCCCAGAAATCTGACAAAGTGAACTGCCTGCACTTAATCTGTCAAATTTCTTATTGGTGATGCATTTCTGCTTCTTTTCAGGGACTATCTTGTTTACTTTAATCATATTTACCTTGAACTCTGCTTTTTGAAGTAAACAACTTATACACAGGTAGATGTTTGCTCCAAACAAATCTTATTGCCATCTTTAATCCCTGCATCAGAGCAGCCTGGAAGAAAAGTGGCCCTGAGCACTGTGATGTCTTTAGCCTGAGCACTGTGGTGCCTTTAGCCTGGTGGACGACTGGTGAAAATATCAACCACAGCATTAACTCTGCCTCTGCTCCACGTTCCCCCACACAAAACCATCTGAAGTAACTTCATTGAGAGTGAGCGTGAAAGAAACCCAAGGATTCAAAGGTTAAAAGGGAAGAAAGGCAAAACACAGGAATGTTTAATCAGACTTTAAAATACCGATGCTTTCTTTTCTCTGAGTGTGAATGCATGTTAGTGTATGTGTGCAGTGCATGTGTGTGAGCGTGTGTGTGCATAGAGGCCAGAGGTTGATGTCAGGGATCGCTGATGTCTCTTCATCTCATTTCACTGAGGCACGGTCTCACTAGAACCTAAGGCTCACCAAGCTGGCTGGTCTAGCTATTCAGTTGCCCAGGGACCCCTGTCTCCACCTCCCAAGGGCTGAGATCACAGATGGGTTGCCATTCTGGCCTGATATTTATATGTCCTGGGGATTTGAACTCTCCTCTTCATACTATCAAAGCAAGCACTTTATCCAGACCCTCAATGCATTCTTTTAAGTACAGTTTTAAGATTCAGTTATTTGAAATACTGGATAGTAGTTCTCATTTCTTAAGGTTCAGGCAGTTACTGCATATGTTCTGACCTACTGATATCTAGTTGGTGTTCTCAAACTTTTGCCCATTGATAGAGATTCTCAGCTAATTAAAACGACCTCTCCAGGCCCCTAAGACCTCAACAAAAAGCAGCCTTAATACTCACCCACCATGACTCAGGGAACTGAGCGGAAGAGGGGACGGAAAGATTGTAAGAGCCATGGTGGAGGAGAACTGCCAGAGACATGGCCCCCCTCAGTAACAACATACAAAGGGGGGGTGGAACCAGGTTGACTCCTAGGCTATCCATAACCTCCTACCTCCTGGACTGATCTGGTTTGCCCACGGAGGAGAATACCCAACTGATTGGGGACAGGAAAGAGGGAAATTGGGGAATTGGGAACACCAACACATTTGCTCATTCAGTGTATGTAAATATGGACAATAAAGATATATTTTATAAAAAATGACCTCTCCAAATAAGGTTCCCAAGAGAGTGCTCTCCTCTAGGACAGTGAAGAGGGAATGATGTATGGAGCTGAGACCCTGTGGAGGAGCACTGTCAGTGATCCATCCTCAGCTGATGGCAGTTTGGGTTTTACAACCTCGCTTGAGCTGTGTTGTCGGGGGTGGCTTATGGGGGTTATAAGCCAGCTTCCCCTTGCCAGTATTTGGCACACCTTCCTGCTGCTATTTCCAGTGCTGTGGCAGAGGTGATGTCCAGCCCTCTGCTCATGCCATCGTTTTCCCTGCCAGGATTGAGTCTCCCCTTGAGTTCGTAAGCCAAATAAACCCATTCCTCCACAAGCCGCTTTTGTTTGGGTTCTTTCTGCGCAACTAAGAAGTTGACTGCAACAAGCACTCTCTGCGCTTGTAAGTTGGAGGCAGTTGTCTGGGAGGACGTGAAATGAACATGCAACACACAAAATGTGATTTAAGGAGGGCCAGGGAGATTCACTGAAGGGAAGCCCCACAATGACTGTACTCATTGCTTATTCACATTCAGACAGTAAAAGCTCTGGGGGAGTCTAGACATAGGACAGATCAGGA
>PVHP010043411.1:0-14539 GCA_004024765.1 Zapus hudsonius
AAAGGACAAAAATTCAAATTTATCCTAAATAAAATAAAAATAATGTATCTTCAATACATTCCCCCTAGGAAAGCCTTAGGAAGAGAAATAGAAGGTGTAACTTGAAAATCATTACAAAGAAAGAAAATAGCCCACTCCCCAATTAAATCAATATTAAGCCATAATCCAACAAAGCACAAGAAAAGAAAAGGAAAGGGAATTTTAAGTGGAAGTTAGCATATGGTGTTTGAAGATTAACGTTGGTTTCAGAGCCCAGAAAACCTGAAATAACTATGAGTTTAACATTAAAGAAATGCATTAAAGAACAATAGTCTGTCTCAAACAGAGATGAGTGATCTAAGCCCTCACAAACTGTACCTACTCTATTTGGATAGAATAGTCTACCTGTGTATTTTCTTTATGGCTATGTCAAAGTTTGCAAAGACTTCTGAAACATATTGTAAACCACACAAAGAAGACAACACAAGATAGTGGGAGAGTAAACTTTCAACTAGTTGAGCTTCCTATTCACAGATTCCCAAAATGAAATGAGGGAAGAAAATAAAAGGAGCATGCACAGGAGTGTTTGTGCACACAACACGCACACACACACATGCACACACATATAGATATGCACACACACATAAACTAGAATATTCTGAAATATTACCAGTGGTGCCAAAACCATAAAATAGACCAATATAAAATAGACAAGTACCTAACAGAGGCGTACCTGAAAACTCTGACACCAGTGGGGAGGACAATTCAGAGGCCCAAAGCTCATCAGGATAAGCAGCCTGGGACCTGTGTCAGCCCTGTTGGATCCCTATTATACCTTTTTTACCTGACATCTCTGTGTGTGTGTGTGTGTGTGTGTGTGTGTGTGTGTGTGTGTGTGTACGCGTGTGTGTGTGTGTGAACACAAAGTCCTGCTAATCTCTTTCAAGATCACTCCCATATCCAATTACAGCTCAATGCATTTATGGAATGTCATTAGTGCACTGGAGACCCAGTGCCAGAGAAGTTGGCCAAATTCCTTCCTTCTGTCTATCCTAATATTTGTAGTTAAAAGAATGCAAACCTGCTTTTCCTTGTTTTCTTCCTTTGTTTGAACAGCAGAGATGATTAATCTCAATAATCAATAGGATGGAGAATCACCATAAAAACAAATCCCTGAGCATATCTGTGAGGGATTTTCTAGTTTAGGTAAATTGAGCTGAAGGCCCTACACTAATTGTAGGCAGCACCATCCCATGGGCTGAGAAGAAAGCTCGCTGAGCATGAGCACTGATGGCTCTCTGCTTCCTGACTATGGAAGTAATGTGAGGAGCTCCTTCATGCTCCTGCCACCATGTCTTCCCCTACCACAATGGACTGTTTCCAGTCAGTTATTTCAACTGTAAACTGCAATAAATTCTTCCTTCATTAAGCTTTTTTTTGGGGGGGGAGAGGCTATTGAGGTAGAGTCATAGTCTAGCCGAGGCTGACTGTAAATTCACTATGTAATCTCAGGGAGGTGGTCTTCCTACCTCTGCCTCTAGAGTGCAGGGATTAAAGATGTGTGCCACCATGCCCAGCTTAAATTGTTTTGTTAAGTATTTGTCACAGCAACAAGATTAACTAATACAGTTGACTAAAGATTTTTGTTGACTTTCCTGTACTGACCAAGCTTGATGCTATAAACCCTCTATGAAATAAATAAAATAAATAAATGAAACAGAAATAAAGATAGTAAAATAAAGCAGAACAAATAACTGTTCCTAATTTTCTGAATGAACTTTTCCCAACTGACAATGTCTAGACAAATGCACACAACATTGATAAAGACCTTCCATGTTTTATACCACACACAACTAAAATCTGAATATAGCAAAAATGTCTTTGTGATATGTTTTTAAGTGAAGAAAATATAAGATTTGTTTAAAAAATATTCTACTTTACTCTTCAGTGCTTTTGAATGGGATTTTCATGAAAGATTCCTCAATTGTTAGTTGGTTGATTTTGAGTTTTTGCATGTTTATTGTTTGTAACTAAAGTTACCTTAAAATAATACTGAGAAAAAGCAATAGATAGACAAACACTAAGAAGTTCAATCTTATTTTAGTTAAAAATCTGGAGAAAATATTTGGGATATTTGTGACCCTCAATCTTCCACTTCTCAGAAGAATTCCCTGTAGAGTGAGTCCAAAAAAAAAAACCCAAACTACCATCAGTATGATGTGACTAACTTAACTTAAAGGAAAAGAGAGAATGAAAAAGAAAAAAAGGAGGAAGAGAAGCAAACCAGAGAGAAAACAAACTACCACCACCACCACCACTTTCACCACTGGTGAAAGACACCAGGCATGGTGCTGCATTGTTATAATGCCATCACTTAGGGGATGAGTGGAGGCTAGAGGATCCTTTGCTATATAGCAAGTTTATCCAGCCTATAAGACCCTGTCTGGAAAAAAAAGGTAAAGAAGAAGAGGAGGAGGAGGAAGAGGAGGCAGAAGAAGAGGATGAGGTAGAGGAGGAGGAGGAGAAGGAAGAGGAGGAGGAGGAGGAGGAGGAGGAAGAAGAAGAAGAAGAAGAAGAAGAAGAAGAAGAAGAAGAAGAAGAAGAAGAAGAAGAAGAAGAAGAAGAAGAAGAATTACTATTACTCTGAAATGGGAATTTAACCTCTGACTCTAATGTTTCAGGGAGCTGTCTAAATAAAGCCAAAGTGAAATGCAGCACAGATATGCAGACTGCTTGCAAGTCAGCATTAGCATACATTTCTTTATCAGAGTCCTTCCTGAATGGGGACTAGGCTGATGTCTGGTCCAATTGCTCTAAATGGTTAGAAGTTTTTAGTCCACTTTCTATGAGAGAGCTTCCATCCCCATGACACCCACTCCTCCAACCAAGACAATAAACCAGATGGGTCAAGGGCTCCCTTCATCTCACCAGAAGTAGCTCCTGTGTCTCCCTTCTCTGTCTGTCTGTCAGGCCCTTTAGCTCTCTGTCCTCCACCCACCTCACTGGCTCTGAAGTTGGTGTCATTCTTCCAAAGCTCTCATTACTGTTTAGATACAAGTCAGGAGGTGATATTCCCTGAGCAGAACAGAGAATGTATGGAGGCCTGTGGTCACTCCTAGGAGTAACTTGGTGCTGGGAATTGAAGAGATTTCCTTTGATGCTGTGTTGTGCCCTGAATGGGTAACTGAGGGCTTTTCATGTGGAAAGACACAGGCAAGAGAGTAGAAGTTCTTGCGGCATTGTTTACTTTGTTAGATGTAACTATGAGAAGCAACTCTAAGAAAAAGAGATCCATTTTTGTCTGTTTTCTTGATTCTGTCAGGAAGAAATTCTTCCATCCTTATATTGGAAGGTTGAAGTCTTTAAGTTTGCTGAAATATACTGACAAAATATATGGCAGGAATGAGAAGCATATCAACATTGATTTAATGTGTACATGTGCATGGGAACCTTATAAAATAGAAACTTCAATGGTACCATTTTCCAAAAAGAAGGGTGAGTTGGGGATTGGGAAGAAGGCTATAAGATAACTTTAGAGAGGTAATAAATGGTATTTTTGAGAAAGGACAGTGGCCTAGGTCAGGTTCTTCTCTGGTGGGTAATTCTTCCTGATAATGAGATTAATTAATGTGATTCCATAACAACTGCATTCCTTCTGGGAAAGGGACTTCCTGTAGTCAGAAAAGGGAAGTCAGAGAAAGCCTTTCCTGGTGCTTCAGGAGAGAAGAGGATCAAAGATAATGGACATAGGAAGGGGCAGGGGAAAGTCAACAAGACCTCAGTTCACACAGCTTCTCTGTCTCACACATCCAAGGCACCCTGGCTCCTGCCTTCAGAAGGAGCTTCCCTTATGGTTCCAAGAAGCCACCACAGGTTCAAGCTTTCTCTATAGTATAGGACATGTCATCTTGTTCCATGTGACTTTTCATGTATTTTTTAATGATTATATATTTACTTAAGAGAGAGAGAGAGAGAGAGAAGAAGAAGAAGAAGAAGAAGAAGAAGAAGAAGAAGAAGAAGAAGAAGAAGAAGAAGAAGAAGAAGAAGAAGAAGAAGAAGAAGAAGTGAGTGTGGGTGTCAGGGCCTCTTGCCACTGCAAATGAACCCAGACACATGTGCCAGTTACACATCTGGCTTTACGTGGGTACCAGAGAATCTAACCCAGGCTGTTAGGCTTTGCAAAGAAAGTGCCTTAAACCACTTTCCAGCCTCCCACCCCATTGTCTTTTTAAAACCATGAATCAACAGAAACTCCCTTTGGGAGACTTCTTTCACATCTCCTAGGCCACAATCACGTTACCTGCTCATGTCTAACACAATCATTGGTGGGGAGAAATGATTACAAGAATTACCTAGATTTGTCAGAAGTTTTCCCTGAGCTGGGAAAGATTCAGCCTTCAAGAAGACTGAGTACATATACAAAATTTGAGTTAATTAAAACAATCAAACAAAGGGAAAAAAAGCAGAATGGTGAAGACAAATGTAAGTTCTACTATAATGGCTGATTGTGTGGAACTAATCATAACATGTAGTCTTAAATATGCACTAGATGTTTGGCACAGAGCTGCCTAAGCACATTCCATTGAATATCTTAGAAACAATAATATAGCTGTGAATATCAAATAGCATATTCATTCATCTTTTGTGAATGAGATCAGCTTAAAGAATATAAATTCTGTGTCCAAATAGCAATAGACAGAGATAGTTTTTATCTTGCTTGTATCCTTGGCATCAGAACGCCTTGGCTGTGGTTTTAGTGTGATGGGGGCTGGCGAAGTTGCATGATATTCTCTATGGTAAACCAAAAGTGACAGCAGAGTGCGGGGATAATTATAGGTGTCCATGATGGGCTCCTGGTGGGAAATGTGACTGTGGAGTCCCTTTCCTGGCAGATGTTCTCTCAAGTACCCAAGGCTATTTCCAGCATGACATTGTCGTTGCACTCTTGCTTACCCTGCTACTCCTCTTTTCGATGTAAAGAACTAGACACACAGATCTCTTTATTTTAATTAGCATCACCAAATCCATAGAATGAGCTATGGAATGCTAACTCCATATTTGTCACTCACCTGTCTCAATAGAACACTTTCACCTTTCAGAATGCAGCCTGGCATAAGAGTATCTCCTCAGAGGATACTTCCAGAGATTTACTTGTTGATGCTAGGACTCGGGCCTTTGTGCTGGACAGAGCTGTGAAGGTCAGAAGATACTGCTTTAGAAAAAGGGTAAAGAAAGCACATTTCATTATGATTATTTTGTTGTTGTCTGGGCCATACTAGAAGCAATTAAAACCTAGCAATGGAGCACAAAGACAGGGTTGCAGAAGCATAAAGTGTATTTCTTATTTCAAGTGATATTTCATAAGTTTGTATTTGTTAAGCATTCTTCAGACATGTTGAAATTAGAGAGACAGGTTGCAGGTTATTCGCCAAAACTTCTCAACCAAAAGCTGGTTGACAGTGGTGCTGGAGTTACTTCAGAGGCAGAGATGAAATGACCGAATGTGAAATGTTGAAGCTAGGATTTAAAACTCGGCCACTAGCTGTATGCATGTGCATGTGCGTGTGTGTGATGAGTTTGGTCTCACAGTAGGTGAGACAAACCCTGAGGAATTTGTTCTAGAACTATGCCATTTGATGTGAGATTTGAATCACTGTTTCAGAGCTATTCTGCCTCCTAAGGGTAAACCAGGTTATTTCTGAGGAAGTCTCAATGGATAGTGAGAAAAACTGATCTGGTCCAAAATTCTTTTTTGGTAACAAAAAAAAAATCTGTTGAAGAAGCTCTCCATGTTCACCCTTATTTTTAGCATCAGAATGAGGCAGGACACTGGATCCCCTGTGTCACAGGTCAAGCCAGCTTGCCCTCACCACACCAGCCAAACTCTCCAGCTCAGAAGGACTCAGCACTGGCTATTTAATTACTGCAGTTACTGTCGGTGGTGAGGTCACTGAAACAGGATTCCACATGACCAACCCCAACAGCCTAAGGAGTACTCCTAGACTTTCAGGGATCTCAACTGGGGATAAACCCAAAATTCATGGCTTTGGCAATGAAAGGACTTTCAGGAAGAGCCAGAATGAAGCAGAGTGAATGATTTCATTAAGCATGTTTTAATACAGGCTTAAGATGACTATTTGGAGAAAGAAAGGCACTCAGAGACTAAAAACATATTCAATGTGGCTTTTTTTCTGTTTTCATACTACATGCTTCATTTTTCCCTTGGCCCTCCCCCCACCTTTTCATCTTCTCCTGCTCCCTTCTTATATTGTGAGGGGAGGGCACAAGAAGAGGGGGAAGGATGAGGGAAACAAGGGTAAGGGAAAAGAAAAAAAGTTTGAAAGCAACCATAATAAAACCTTACTCTTTGTGTGCTAATAAAAATATAAATTAATTTTTAAAATGGGAAGTACATCCCCAACAGTTATTATGGTTCTGATATATGTAATATGCAATATACAGATTTTACTGTCATAGCCTGGGACTTGTAATATATAATCCAAAGATTTTAATGATATATGTAATATGTGATACATAATATGCAGGTTTTATTTTCATACACTTAAAGCATAGTTGTGGGCTTCTCTAAGACAAAGTCACAGTTAAATGTCTTAGAATTAGTCATATATACCATTTTGGTGATTCTCAAGTTACATTTCAAAGGGTTGTTAAGAAACTTTTTCCTCTTCTCTTTCATGTTCTCTCCCTCTCTCTGTCTCTCTCTATATATCTCTCTGTCATAAGTTTGAAGCTTGATTACAGGGAGGCTCTGGAGATGTCTTGGATGAAATTATGATCTGATAAGGGACAACGAGAAGCCACCAGGGTTGGACAAGGGGGTTGGTACATGTTCTTTCTTTGTAAATGGGGTTTCTGAAGATTCCTAGAAAATTTCAGGTCTACACACAAGAAAGGAGAAAGGCCTTAGCAGTTGGGAATTGTACGGGAATTCTTTCTTCTTTGCTGCCAAAAATCTTTACCCAGATTCCTGGGTGCTAGGGGAAGGGCTCCTTCCCTTTTTAATGTCTCCAAAATTTTCTCTTTCTATCCTGCCTCAGTTACCATGTTGAATCCTTGAACATTAAAATTGTAAATTTGTGGCTGGTGAGATAGATCAGTGGTTAAATTTGATTCCTTGCAAAGCCTAACATGGAGCGGCACACATATCTGTAGTTTGTGTACAGTGGCAAGAGACCCTGGCAAGTGTCTATTTTCAATCTCTCTGTCTTTCTCTGTCTCTTTTTCTCCCTCCCTTTTTGCAAATAAATTAACAAAAATATAAAAAAATAAGATATAAATTTGTAAGTGAAGGTCAGTGGGACCATAGACAGTATATCAGGGGCTTAGAAACTGAGCTTAAACACAGTTCCATTTCCTGCTGTCTTGCTGGGATGGAAGTTAGCTACAAGTCCCCTACCCCCAGTATACAGAACTCTGTACTGCACCCTCTCCATGCCTCTCAACAGTAACTTCTGACTGTAGGGAGACCAGGAACAGGTCCATATACTCAGAGGTGTCTCATGATGCCTGGTCCTACCCATGACTCACGACAGCATGCCACGTTCAGAGAACAATTCAGCAGGAACCAGCCTTACTCTCCTATAAGCCAGGTACATAGAATGCCCCAACATGAAGCCAGTAATAATACTAGGGGTGGCCTGTCTGCCATGTTACAACAGTGGACCCAGGGCACAGAGAGATGCTGACCAGATCTTTCCCCTCAGGGTTAGGTGAACATTGTCCTCTGTTATCTGTATATTGAAGTTTTCCATCGTTTCAGAAAAATAAGCAAACAAACAAAAACATTTCTATTTCCTTATCTACCATAGTTCAGTACCAAGTTTACAGCATTTCTAACTTCTATGCACAAAACTATAAGTAGGCAAGTAGTACATTATTTCCGTGTAGTATCCAAATCAGCATTGTTTGTTTAAAAAACAAACTAAACTCATGATAAACCCAATATCGCATTAATTACTAATAGTAAGCACTGCTTTTGACTAAAGAAAATTCTACTAATTATATATACTGGAATATTACTTTGCAATACAGAGGAATATTGATACAGCAATATATCTCAAGAGAATGATACTGAGTGAATAGTTAGCCTCAAAGAATAGAATTAAACTCAGGTGTGAATGATAAATTGCTGAAATCCTAATGTTTAGTTGATTGTATCACTATTAATTTCCTGGTTGTGATAGTGCTTTGTAATTTTTGAATATATTACTACTGGGGAAAACAAAGTAAAGACTACGTAGAATCTTCACTCATAGAATCTTTTGTCTCATACCTGCTGGTAAATCTACAAAGTTTCCCATGAAAAGGTTAAATAAAGCCATTTCTATAAATTAAATTAAGACATGGACTGATACTCATTACTTCCCACTTGGTAAAAACAAAAAAGGAAGTAAACAACTAAAGTTTCTTGTCTAAAATCATTCAAGTATAATTGGAATTTAATCTACCCATGTTTTCCCCACCAAATCTGAATCTTTTATATGATTTAGAACTTCCAGAAATGATACTGGAACTCTTACAGAACCTTTCGGTGGATGTTAACAATCAAAGTGGACATAAGTAGGCTGGATCTTCATGTGAATGGTTTAGTCCCCTGAAGAGAGAGGGTGCAGCACAAAGCAGGTAGGGAATGAGAGGCCTGGAAGGGTGCTCAGAACAAGATATAAGATCCCCTTTGGTTACTTAACTATTGTGCCCATGTCTGGCACTGTTGAGTGTGCATCCTGCAGCTCAAGACCACCAGCAGGCGTGAATACAATGTATCGTGTGGACTGCTCTCCTAGCTGGTGTTGGAACTGAGAAATTTAGACAGAACTCTCTTACATGTTAGGCACATTGGACCAGAAGGCTGCCCAGAGAAATCTGAGGTTTCTTCAGATGAGATCACAGCACCACCTCTGCATCCCTTGGAGACATAAGTACTCTGGCAATGCACGTGGTCTTTTATGAGTTGATTGTCTAGAGTCGTCTGTGACGTGTGCCATATTTCCAGGTAACAGAGTGGGTGCACTGCACTTCCTTATAAAGGTTTGATGAATCTTTGTTGATTGATTCATAAGGTCATCTAAATCTAACCTGACTGGTAAGTAGAAATCAGGCTGAACGTAGTTTCCACTTTATTACTGTTATAAACGTCCTTGTAAGTACTGCTGCTGGCTTTCCTTTTGGTTCCAAGTTGCATAATATGGAAGGGCATGTTTTCATTAAAACATATTTTGTCCCTGGCACGTTCATGCACTGTATTGATGATAATTAATGACAATTGATGGAAATTGTGTGTATTGAGTACTGAAGAACATAGAAGAAAATGTTCTTGTGATTTTGTATTCATTGAGCATGAAACAATATCCAACATGTATCACATATAAGTAAACATCAAAAAGACCCCCACTTCTTATTTTAATCTCTGTCTCTGTTTTTCTTTTTCTCTTTCACACATAAACACACACACATCACAGAAACACATACTACCTATGGTGCAAATGATTTATTCTTGGGCAGGAATATCAAAAAATTAGACTGTGTGAATATTGAATAGAATTTTCTTTAGTCAAAAGCAGTGGTTACTAACTATTAGTAACTAATGTGACCCTGGCTATATCAAGATGTTAGTTTTTTTCCTTTATTATCCATAATTAGATACACTGAATGAGCAAATAATGAGTTGGTATCTCTCCATCTCTCCAATTTCCCTCCTCCCTGTCCCCAATCGGCTGGATATCCTTCTCTGTGGGCAGTCTGGATCAGTCCATGTGGTAGGGGGTTATGGACAGCCTAGGGGTCAAACCAGTTCCACCCCCTTTTGTATGTTGTTACTGAGGGGATCAATGTCTCTGGGAATTCTCTCCCACCATGGCCCTTACAGTCTTTCCACTCCCTCTTCCGCTCAGTTCCCTGAGTCATGGTGGGTGAGTATTAAGGCTACTTTATTGTTGAGTCCTGGGGGGGGGTCTCTGTACTTCTGCTTTAGGTTGCATTGAAATCTTTGGTCTTATCCTGTGTTGACTGACTGGCTGTGGTTGTGGGTCTCTTGCTTATCCCACCACTCTCTGCGGGGTTCTATCTGGATTCTCCACGCTAGGTCTGGGGTGGCTCATCTCCTGTCTGGATGTCAGCCATTGGCCTGCAGTTCATTAGTAGGGTTGGAGGAGCCATAGCTCTCTCTCTGCATTCTGAAAAATACAAACAGAA
The DNA here is from genome assembly GCA_004024765.1 of Zapus hudsonius. Taxonomy (NCBI): domain Eukaryota; kingdom Metazoa; phylum Chordata; class Mammalia; order Rodentia; family Dipodidae; genus Zapus; species Zapus hudsonius. Next base: position 10,192 of record PVHP010043411.1, read on the forward strand.
TCTCCATCGGAGAGTGAGATCAGTATAGGCTAACTTAGATACACATTTCTGAATGAGCTAGATTCTATTATTAGTAGCCTTTTTGTAAATCACTTGTGTAGTGCATTTCTCTTTGGGGGCCAAGATTTTGGTTCCTGGTGCATTTTTCCCTGAGTCCCCAGTTCCAGTTAAGGGCTCCCTTCACTGAGTGGATTACTTGGCCGAATCCAAACTGTTGATTGCCTCCCCCAGGCTTTGGCTCCTCCATTGCACAGGTGCTCGGTTCATGGTTTGCTGTTCTCTCCCAGTAGGCCATGTGTTCAGCCTACTCCTGGTGGCAGACTGCATTTCATGCCAGTGGCCTTTGTTTACTCTAGATGTCATTGACTAGCTTCTCCTGGCAGTTTATGCAGTGCCTTCCAGCTCTGCACTAACTACCTACCATATGGGGATGGTTACCGTTCTGGACCTCGCAGGGTCTCTTGATGCTGAGAGATGGCTTTCTGTGGTTTCTTCAGCAACAGGATCTTGCCTCAGACCTAGGGTGGGTATTTGAGAGCTTTGACAGAATCCTGTTTTGTTTTTGGGACCTCATAGGTCACTTTGGTCAATAGCTCAGTGAGGTAAGGAGCTGGTGACTGGGACCAGGAGTTGCCAGACTGATCGATTTACTGCAGGCTCAGACTCTCTCCCCTTCTATTCAGGGCCCCTCTTGCCAAACTTGCTCAATAGGTTACAGTATGCCAGTGAGGATTTTATGATTTTGAACTGCTTTTGGTTTAGCTTCAAACAACATTAACTGGATACTGAGAGAGTACACAGAAATAACGTACTGACTAATAGTTCTGTGCAAAGAAGTTGTTAGAAATGCTACGAACATGACACTGAGCTATGATAGAGAAGAAAATAGAAATGTTTTTGTGTGTCTTCCTGAAATGGTAGAAATATTTTCAATATGAAGGTAACAGATATATATTTGGTTATTTAACCATCCACTCATTCAAGAACATATTTGGGCTATTTCTAGGGTGTGCATATCATGAATAAAGCTGACAAAAACACTTAGGTACAGGTTTTAATGTGGGCATTAGTTTTCATTTCTCTGGGACAAATGCCCAAAAGAACAATTGTGGTTTCATAAATAAAGCACCTGTTCAGTTTTGGAAAAGACTGCTATTTTTTTCAGAGTTATTTTACCATCACTGCACTTTTTCTAAATCTCATCATTACATATACACCAAGCATACAGAAAGAAAGAGAGAGAGAGAAAAAAGAAAGAAAGAAAGAAAGAAAGAAAGAAAGAAAGAAAGAAAGAAAGAAAGAGGAAAAGAAGGAAGGGCTAGTGGTTAGGAGGGTAGAGGAGGGTAGAAGGGAGAGAGGGAGGAAGGAAGGAATGAAGAAGGGAAGGAAGGAAAGAGGGACGGAGGGAGGGAGGGAGGAAGAAAGCTCAGTCCCTGTTGTGAGGAACTAAAAATCAAGACAAGAGAATGATGCTTGAGCAGCATGGACACTCACTCTTGTGGTAGTTATCACAAAATGACATTCTTCTTATTTTACAAGAATTTTTAAAATATCATGTATAAGACGTTATATCTAAGAATAGGAATCTGGAACATACTTTGGTCCCACTCCTGGAAAGAGAGGATCATATCAGAAACATTTGTAATATAAGAGCAGGATGGTACATTGTCGATAGAAACAGTGAAGAATTTAAAATTAGATGAATCTCAGCTTTGATAACAATTAGCTTTGTGAATTTTACTTCACATCTGTCTGTGAGCCTTGGAGATGTCTCATACAAAATAGAAATATTAATACACATTTCAAAGTTTTTGGTGATATTAAGCTAGAACATATGTAGCTAGTCTGTCACCTACTAAAGTCAACAGGATTTGGTGACTTATGGGACATGGGTTAGCAGGAAGAGTGAATACAGGGTGTTTCCCAGGTTTGTGACCTCTGACAGAAGAGCTAATGTGCTGTCATTCTTGCATACTCACTATGGACTTGCTCCAGATTTTCTTAGTGAGCACATAACACCCACAGACAGCATGAATAGACTATAGATCTACTTTGAGTGTTTTATTTGGATGGACACATTTGGTCAGGCATGTGGGTAGATAAGAAGAAAGCATAGAAGAAGATTATTGTCCTGTAGGCCAATGGTACAGCTGAAAAATAAAAGACTGATATTGTAGTTTCATCTGAAAATACTTAGTCACTAACAAGTAGTTATCTACCTTGGTGACATAGATTACAATGTTCTAGAATGCCCTTTGTCTGCATAAATTCGAGGCTTAAAATTATAAAACTTTTCTAGTCTTTTGGGCCTGATCCCTCTTAGATTTCAGACTGGACATCCTCAAATAATCTTTTAAATTCAAATTTAATTTTCTTTCCTCTCCTCTTTAGATATGTGATGGTCATATCTAAATATACTTTCTGTAGTCCGTTAAGAATATTTACACAGTGGGCCATGCTATTCTGGACTTCATCCAGTATGCTACAAGTGTAAAGTCTATTATACTTAGATAGTCTTGAGCTAGAAAAACTCTAATTCTAACAAAATTCTGATGCTAATAAAAATTTCTTTCAAATAAGGAAAGTCAGGTGCGGACTGCTGGGATTTTTGACCACACTGTGCCAGCTGGGAAAAACCAATCCCAATCTGTCACCATCACATCGGCCTCTCCCAGTCAAACATTGTGGATTAATCACTTCAGGATTCTAGGAGATTGGCTAAACTTCCTACATCATGAGGTGTTAGGGGAAAACAGAAGCCACCTAGATAGAATTAAATGTTAAGTATTAGGTTGAGCTAAGCTGCTGGCATGTGTATCCTCAAAATGGTATGGCATTATGAAATTATTTGAATCCTTAATCATTTAATTGGCATATTTTGGTCTCCTGTATATGAAAAACGCTTCATCAAGGTAGCTCAAATAACTGCCAAGCACGTTTCCTTTCATGCACTCATTCTCTCTCTTTTGTAAAGGTCAGAGTTAACCAAAGAATGTGGTATCTATGATCAGTTTGAAGTTATTAAAGACATCAAGGGGTATGCATCTGCAATGTTTGGACTGAAACATGATCCCTCACTCCTATTCTCCAGCAACAAAGAGATGAGTCAATTGACACTATATACAGCTTCAACTGTTTTGTGGAGAACAATTTGTTATTATCTATGGTCTCCAGTAACTGTCTTCTGCCTTGGGAATTGATGAATAGAGTTTATAAAAGTGTGGGCATCGGTGAATTAGCCAGTGATTCATACCTATTAGAAGGCCACATCTCATTTTTCATGCCTCATTTTGAATCATGAAATGTGAACATATAATGAGCCCAAAATGGCCTTTCAGCCCTTTTTCTTAATCAGAAATTTAATATTTGATAATAAACATATTCTTAAATTTATGATTCAGTGATATATTCTTAAAACTCAGTTGTTTGTTAAGACTTTAAGTCCCTTACAAACCTTATCATGCTGTTAAACAAAACAAGACTTGTAAATAATTTTAAAAGGTTATCAATTTATACTTGGTCCAATGTACTCTGACCATAACCTAGTTGGACCATAATTTTAAAACTAGCTCATTAGATCCTTTAAAATTTAACCATACTGGCTGAATGATAGCTCAAATCATAACCTATGGTCCACATGCAGAGAAAACATGGGAAATTGTTGCTAAGTAGCTATGAATCCAACTAAAATATGGACAGGTTCTCCTTTCTTAAAGGAAAAAAGAGAAGACCTGGAAATCGGGGGAGGGGAGTATTAGTCTTGGTCATAACCACACAGCTCCTGATGAGTTTGCTGATAATGCGTCCTTCCCAGACTTCTTTTTCTGCAGCAGTAACTGTGATTTACCATGTCTTAGTCATTACTAGGAGAGGCTCAGGTATATATCCCAGATACCCAGGGTGTGGCCCCAGCTTCAGTACAAATTTCCTCACTGCAAGTTCTCTAATTCAAGCCAAGTTGGGTTCTTAAGTGATGGCATCTTTCTGAACAATAATGCAGTGATTAGAACTCATATGAAAAGACACTAAGGGATGCGATTCTGACAGGTATATTCATTTCATGTAGAGGGTTATAGATAGAATAATTATCTTCAGAAGTGTTTCAATTCAGGGTCTGAAATGTGGAGGATTTACAACCTTGTCCCTGGGTAATTCTCTGTATTCACAGTCTTGGCTTGGGATCGCTAAGGTCATAGAAATTGGAAAATTAATGTGTGTGGTCAAATTTCATCATTTAAAAAAAGTCTACATTAAACGTTTTAGATGAAAGCTATGTCTACATGCTTGACTCCAGCTGTGGAAGGAAACTTTCATATAAACAATGGATGAATTTAGTTTGTAGCCATAT
>PVHP010043412.1:0-14537 GCA_004024765.1 Zapus hudsonius
CCTCCTCCTCCTCCTCCTCCTCCTCCTCCTTCTCCTTCTTCTTCCAACGGGTTTTCCTTCTCACTCTCAGCATGCATATGAACATGGACATTATATCAGGCATTTTCTCTTCATTTTGTTCTTTCTAAAAGAAGCTTCATTCCTCTCCCATCAATGCCTATTAACCTCATTGTTTCCACTAAATGTTAGACTGATATAACACACATGAACAAAATGCATAAACTATTAAGACAGAGGTTGGTGAATGGCCACATGTGAGCACATGTGTCCAGCCAAGTGCTTCTTCCTCAGTCCCGAACTCCAGTGCTGTTCCACTGCTAAACTTCCAACCTCACTAAGGCTCTTTCTGGGGACCCAGGGAGTGCAGGGCCACAGAGGCATCCTCCCAACCTGCAGAAGGCCATCTTCTTATCTCTGCTGTTGACTCTCCATACTGACCTGGAACCGAATGCCAATGGCACACTCTGTGCCTACCATCTGTCACGTTTCTTGTCATGTGACTTCTCTTATTCTCAATCATTTCTTTAAGAATATAGAGGGAATTCCATCCCACCGTCCTGTTTCCCAGAACATTTCCCATGTGCAGCCCGCACCTGTCCTCTGCATAGGACGTACACTCCACCCTCTCTGAAAGGAATTGCCACCAAATCTCTGTCTGCAGCATGCTGGATGGAACCTTGCCCAGGGTAGTGTCTGGTGCATTACTTGTTTATAAATATTGGCTCAGTTAACATGAAATGAATCTCTCCTCATTTGCATGTTGGAGATTTTTGCTTTGTTCCTACTCTTTGACTGTGGGCAACTCTGTTCTAACACCCATGTTACTAGAATTCATTGGGGGTGATTAGGAATGCCCACCCAATCAGTGGACGATTGGCTGATTAGCTGGATTGGGTCAGTTAATAGTACTGCTTTTCTCCAATGTCTTCTCAAGAAACCATCCATCACCCCCTTCTGCTGCTCAGTGTGTATCATTCTGTGTGGGGGACTCTGATGGACAGTCGCCATACTGTTAGCAGTTGCCTCTCATGAATCCATGAGTCCTTGGCTACAGGTTAGTTTTTAGAGGAAACATGGGCATGGAAAGGTACACCAAGAAAGATTCCATGTGCAATCTGTGCTTCCTTTAACCACCTGCTCTATGCTTCTGCAAGGCCAAATAACATATTTCAGGGCTTCACCCCATCTTCCATTTCTTCCAAGTGAGAGGAAGGAAGAAGGAGAAAGTTAACAACCAATCAGATCCAATCTAATGTCAAGAAGGGATGACAGAAAAGCACACAGATTTGGCAGTATCATTTTTTGGGTTTCCTCCTAGATACAACTTGTCCATTCATATTTTGTGTCACAAGAACCCAATATATGAATGGAGGTCTGTGTGGTCAGCATGTGTAACAATCTGCCACTATGGAGCCAGTGTATGGCTACGGAATGATGCATGTGCCTGCCTTTCTGTTCACTTCCTTATTATGGGATATTCACCGCTGCCTCTGTGTAACGTGGATATTCTTAACTGAGCCATTTATCTCCGTAGTCCATTTCTCAAAGTGGGTTCCTCAGAGCTCTATGACCTCACAGAGATGTTTCATGGGAAGTGAGGAGCAGTCAAAGAGAAAGCCAACTGTGTGAGCCTCCAAATGCTTCCCATCAGGTGGACTGATGAACCTCTCTGTTTTATATGCCCTAGAAAGTTACACTGAGAAAAAGCGTTAAACATTTTCACCAGGTAAGATGACTTATGCCTAAAATTCTAGCAATGAAAAGGTAGAGGGAGAAGGATTGGGAGTTTGAAGCCTCATAGCAAGTTCAAGACCAGCCTAAGTTACATGATGACAACCTATCTTAAAACAGTCATTTAGGCGCTGGAGAGATGACACAGTGGTTAGGCACTTGTCTCCAGTGCCTAAGGTCCCCAGTTCAATTCCCCAGTACCCACATAAGCCAGACCCACAAGGTGGTGGCCTTGGTGCTCTCTCTCTCTCTCTCTCTCTCTCTCTCTCTCTCTCTCTCTCTCTCTATCTCGCTTCTGTATCTCTCTGCTTGAAAATGAATAAATAAAATATTTTTAAAAAGTCATTTAGAAGTTTTGCAACCCAAAAAATGCTGATGTAATAGCCATTCACATGACAAAACTCAACCTGGAGGTCTGTATTTTCATCAAGTAGTCTAATTAAAAATGGATGGGATACTGTTACCAAGGAATTTAATTTTTTTTCTCCAGTTAAATCAATGGTTACCCCTTTCTCCCACCCTAGAATTTGGACATCAGGATTCTAAATCATTTCTTTTGAGACTGGGAATAGGAGGATTTGCCCAGCCATGGTCAGATGAGTCTCTCACCCACCGAGCACATTGGCAGAAGTTGTCAAGACACAATTAACCTTAGCTTTCTTCCAGCTTTAGCCTGTGGGTTCTGGGATTATTCAGGAAGGTGAAAAAGACATTGTTGACAATAATCTCTTGAATCTCATGGCAAATACAGAAACCTCAACATCCTCTGGTTTAACCTCCTACTTTTCTGATTCAATGCACTGTGTAGGGCATGTAGTACCGTGGGCATCTCACCCTCAATTTATACTAGTTAAGACTGAATGTCACCAGTTATTCTCCCTCAAACACAGCAACACTTATAGGCTGGAGATAAAACATTTCAACGTTCCTTGAAAAAAATATATACCACAAATCTGTGATCAAATGAAAAGAGGCGTAAAATAGTTTCTTGGCGTTAAGAAAGAAAGAGAACTGAAGTGTTTATTAGCCAGATGTATTAAATTTTTTTAAATTGAAATTAGGATTGGGGAAGTAGGTGTGTGTGTGTGTGTGTGTGTGTGTGTGTGTGTGTGTGTGTGTGCCTGTGCACATGTGCATGTGTGTGTGTTTACCCTGTCTATTAAGCTGAATTTTGAGCTCATTGAACTGCAAAATAAATGAAGAATCACTCTGCACTTTTTGTCAGCCAAATGCAGAAAAACTAAAACTCACCCGAGATCTATTTGAACAGGTGCTCATGGAGGTTTTCTGCCAAGGGGTTGGATGGAGCAGCAGTAACAATCCTGTTTCTCTCCCCACTGGAACTAGAGGGACTGTGTATGTAGGGCCTTGTGTTCAGCTCAAAAGTAAGTGTGGGTTTCCTGGGGGCGGTTCTGGTGAAATGGCTGTGCAGAAAGGCTGAGTCACATGTACACCCACATACACACTGAGCAGCATCTAGGGAGAAATCAGATACCACCTCACAAGACCTCCATCATTCTCCAGTATTTTTAGCTGCGGAAGAGAGGACTTGAATAAAGCAAAGCAGCATGGGGTCCTATAATCTACTTCAAATAGAACAGCAAATTCTAGTCACCTTGGAAGGGCATCCAGAAACAATGCCTTTGCAAGTGGTTGTGGCTTCCTTATGGGTACATACACAAAAGTAGAATACACCTTTTTGACGAATATTTTCAACTTGTAGGCATATCAAAAATATTTTTAAGTGCAGGTAGAAGTTTACTTTTAGTAAGAAATGAAACTTTTCTCTCTCTTTTTTTTTTTAAAGTTCTGTCCCATTGTGTCAAATGTAAAGTGGCAGACTGAAGTTTCAGACCTTAGTTCAACCCAGAATGGGCTTTGTGCTCACTTAACTATAAGTCAAAGGTTTGGCTGCCTCAAGTCAGTCCAACACCAGAGGTAGGAGGTCTCAAGGAGAAGCAGAATAGATGCCCCTCTTAGAGGTACTTACGGTGGCATCTATGTGGCATGATTCGAAAGGCTACCTTTCCCCAAATCCTCCAAGAGTCATTGCTTTCTGTCTAAGCTTACCTCTTCAGGAAGGCATGCATCTGTCCTAAAGTCCTTTTCTAAAATGCAATACCCGTGAAGAAACCCACGACTTAGGATGATGGGCCCACTTTCTCTCTCCCTGAGGTAAAATGGAAAAGTGGGTTGGAGGGAGTCAGGGGTTAGGGAACAGGATCAGGGGAGGGAAGCGGGACACTGAGCTACTAACAACTCTATCCTTAGCTCAGATGTGCGCGTATCTCTCCCAAGCTCTGCTCTCCAGCAACACTTACCCGCTTTCAAAGTTCATCAAGCAAGTACTGAAACTGTTCGTATGCAAGCCATCTGGGAAGAAAACTGAGCAGATGAATAACAAAGTTTGATTTATCACCCAAACACATTGCTGAGCTCACATATTAAATGTCTCTTTTCTATTTCTTCCCGTCTTCACCTCTTCTCGCTCTTGCCTCAGTCATCATTCTACCTCTGCCTCCAAACAGCTTCCTTACTTTTACTTTTTCCTCAACCCGTATATGTATATATAATTACAATGCAGGCAGAGGGATTTGGTTGAGATGAAGCAGGTGTCAAATTTATGATCAAACCGAATCAGTCTCCTCCCAAATGTTGGGAATCACAAGCATAACCATCAGACCTAGAAGTGGCTTTTTTTCCATCAAGATATAAATTGGAACAGATGAGCTGATTACCTAAAAACCTTCAGTGCTTTGCTCTGACCATGGAATGGGGCTCAGACTCTCAAAAGTTTCACAGTATCTTCAGGCCAGGGTCTCTCAGCCTCCCTTGCATTATCTCCTCATGAATTACATCCTTCACCATTTCAGTGCCTCCTTCCATCCTGTCTTCACCCACTCATCCTTGAGATCCAAGTTCCAGTCCCTCAGAGAATACATCCTGGCTTCTAAAATTAGATCAAGATCACCTGTGAATCATAGGTTTTCGTGGGACTATACTCATCTCCTTATTAATAGCTGCTACCAGTGATGTTGTCCATTGATTTTATATGGCATTTGGTTAACATCTATCTCCCCAACGATATTATTTATGACAACTAGTCAGGAAGAAAATTTGTTTTATTAACTTTTGAGGCTACACATTAGCTCCCATTTTGCTGTTTTCCTTGTACTTACATGATTGAGTTATAGTGAATAGAATGTAGTCTCCAATAAGGTGGGCCATTTTTAGAACTGGCCCATGTAAAATTTCCATTTTCAATAATCTATACATTTTGCCTTATAAACCTGGAAATACAGAAAAAAGTGTACATCTCGGAAGCTATGTCTTAAGGTTGGGTATTATGGTTTAGATGTCCCCCATAGACTCATGTTTTTCAATACTTAATCCATGGCTGATAGCATGATTAAAGAGTGTTGTGCAACCATTAGGAAGTGGAACCTTGTTGGAGGAAGAGTGTCACTGGGGGTTGGCATTCAAGATGTACTTAGCCCAACCATATTCACTGTTCTTTCTATATATTTCCTCTTGGCTGATGTCACAAGGGGATGCTGGTCTCCTGCTCCAGCTATGTTCTCCTCATGTGTATATTCTCCTTCAGATGGATCTATAAGCTGAAATAAGCACTTTCCTTCCTTCAGCTGCCTCTGATCAGTTTGTTTTACCCCAGCAACAGGTAACTGATGCAATAGGGGAATCACAGCATGAACACCCATGAGTTACAAATAGGAGAGCATTTACCCAACCTAGAACACCAATACTGGGCTCCTCATCCTGTTAAACCACAGGGTTGTGAGGGTTTTTGGAGTAGCTAGCATTGCCATAGTCAAACAAGTTCTATCCTTCAGCCTAACCATACCTAATTCATAGAACATCCTCAATCAATATTTATGAAATGCAAACATTGATTCTTGGTAGATGGCAGATCCCTGGCCACTCTGCATCTCTGTTTCATCAAGCATTTGAGAACAGAATCATTTTTCTGTCTGAAGAGGAAAGGAAGATGCACAGATACTAAGGAGGTATCTCACATAACAACAAATAATTTATTCTTAATTTCCTTCATGCCTTTGAAATAAGGCATACCCAAATTTAAATAAAACCAACAAAAATTACAATACTTATTTTAAGCTTTGAGATTTTTTGCTTGAGTTCAACTGGGTGGTAGACATTATGTCTGAAAAGCTGGGCAAATCTCACATGACTTATTAATCACCAAAAATTATTTGCGCTACTTTGAGCAAGACCTATATCCAGTTAAAGCTTCAGCTGATCTGCTGTAAAATGGATAACATAAAATGGATATCTGATATAATATGTATAAAGCACTTGCCAAGGATGAGATATTTGGGGAAATCAAAATATGGTATCAGTCAACAGCAGAAACACACCTGGCAGTCAGTGGAAAATAAATGGACATTGTGTGTGTGTGTGTGTGTGTGTGTGTGTGTGTGTGTGCTAGAAAACCAGTGAATCAGATGGTACAGTTTGATCACCTAGTCTGAAATGTTCGTTGGAGAGGAAACACCCTGCTGAGGTCACCATTTGAAAACACCTTTTAATAATTATAAAAAAGTGCTACCTAATTGTTTTAAACACTGGAGTATATAAAAATAGCTCACCACCAAAAGAAAAAAAATGACATGAATAGTTTATCTCTATATTCAGACTTCTTACTACTGTCGTGAAATATTGATAAACATGTGTGCACGTGGAAATTCAGTTTACGTCTTCAGTACCAGTCTGATGCTCTGTTGTCTATTGTCACATCCTGGTCTCACTGTCACTACAAGCAATTTCCTGTGACTTTATAAGTGTCAATAACTTTTTTATATACAAATTGTGGGAAATGAAAGCATCCAATTGATAAGGTTGTGAGGGAAATTGAATGATGACATATGGATAATGTGCTGAGAATCGTTCCTGCCAGTACACAGGCATGAAATGAACATTGGCGATGATGGGAATTATGATCATTATTAGTCTGATCTTCTCTGCATGTCTCTTTCTTGAGGGGAAATAAATGCAAAAGGAAGACAAAAGACGACCCCAAAAGCATTTAATTTTGAACAAGGACTTTGATTTCGTATTCAAGTCTACAGCTTGAATGAACCAGTCTCAACCTAGAGAAAAATCACTTAATTCTTTCAGTTTCAGTTTTGAAGTCTACTTTAGATTTTTCTATTCTTCACTAATTTAGTATATTTATCCCCAAGGCCAGTGCCAGACAATTTTCATCTATTTTTGCTTTTTTCACCATTTGTGTATGTTCATTTATGACTCAGCAGTCACAAAATATCTTTGATATTAATATCCTTTCATACTTACAACTAAATTCTAGGATGTTTTCCCATCATGCTCTAACTCGATTGGGATTATTTTACATTCATATTATTTTAACAGCTGTTTTTAGGAGAACTGAAAACTTTATGTCACTAAATTTTGCTAGGTAAAACCATGAATGTGTCTCCATTTATTCAATTCTTATATGTCTTAGTTGGATTTTTAATTTTTGTTTTTAATTAATATCTTTATTATGAATAAATATATACATTGTATGAGCAAATCTTGTGAATGGGTCCCTATTTCCCTCTCTCTGTCCCCTACCCACTGGGGTCCTTCCTCAGTGTGCATACTGGATCTGTCCATAGATTAGGGGGTTATGAACTGCAACAGAGGTAGCCAGTTTTTGTTTTTCTTCCCCCCTTTGTGTATTGTTGCTAAAGGGGGGCCATGTCTCTGGATATTCTCCCCTACCATGGCTCTTACGTTCTTTCCTCCACCTCTTCCACAAAGTTCCTTGAGTCATGGTGGGTGAATTTTAAGTCTGCTTTATTGTTGAGATCCTCAGTGTCTCCGGACTTCTGCTTTGGGTTGTGTTGGGTATTGACCTTTCATGGGTTATCAGACTTGCTGTGGTGATTTGTCTCCTGTTTGTCTTGTCACTTTCTCATAGGTTTCTTTGGGTCCTGTATGATATGCCAGGGGTGGTTCATCTTCCGCCAGGATGTCAGCCATCATCCCATGTCTTGTTGGTGGAACTGGGTTGTCCCCAGCTCTCTCATTGCCTTCTGAAAAATACAAACAGAATCTCCATTGGAGAGTGAGATCGGCATAGGTTAAATGATACAACATTGCTATTTTGGCAAGATTCTAATGGGTGTAGACTTTCTGTAACTCTCTGGTAGAGGGAATTTCCCCTAGGAGCACTGGTTCTTGGTCCCCATAGAATTTTGCTATGGATCCCACTTCCAGTTAAGGATTCCTTGTCACTGAGCAGATCTCTTAGCCAATTAGAATCCATTGATTACCCACCTAGGTTGAGCGCCACTACTGCACAGATGAGCATTTCTTAACTTGCCGGTCTCTTCCATATAACAGTGTGTTCAGCATTCTTGTGACAACTGTCTATATTGTATATCAGTGGTCTCTGCTTTCTCCAAATATCCTTGACCAATTTCCCCTGGCAGCTCATGCAACACCTTCCAGTGCTACACATGGTACCATCTGGGAGCTGGTTACCATTCTGGATCTAGCAGGATCTCTTGGTATTGTTTGATGACACTGTGATTTCTTTAGCAATAGTGTGTATCCTTAGGCCTGGGACAGGTATTCAAGAGCTTTGACAGAAGTCTGCCATGTTTTGGGAGCCTCATAGGTCTTTTTGATAAACAGCTCAGTGTGAAAAGGAACCAAATTATTTCTTAATATATGTCTGCAATTTTTTTATGTTAGATGGTTTCTATTTTTATTGGTATTGTGAATGAATTTTTTTTCCATTTCAGTTCTTTACTATTTATTTTTGCTATAGGAGAAAGCAATAGGTTTTGACCAGTTGATTTTGTACCTAAGAAAGTTACTATTCTTCAAGCAACTTAAAACTTATATTCCTGAAAGTTCTCAGATTTCTCAGATGAACAGCCAAATCGTGTACAAATAAAAATGGCATTTCTGCTTCACCAATGACTTACCAGTAGTTTGATATTTTAATTGTACTAGTTGGAAAGTCTTGTTTTGTTTTTCAGAAGCAAATTATGGCAGCAATAAGATCCTTTATCCTTCACCATTTTCCTAACACTATAGAAGCCATTCCAGGTTTTATTGTGAAGAGGAATGAATACCACCAACATTGTTGGTTTGATGTGAATATTTGAAATCATTTTTAACCTGAGCTTTATGAATCCTACTCCATAGCATTATTTTTAAATGAGACACAGTGCTTAAATTTATCAAAATATATTGTTAAATATCATAATGCCCATATGGTTTTGTCTTTTTAATATGATTGAACCAGTAGATTATAGTAATCAGTTTCTTTTTTTAATATATATTTATTGTCCATAATGAGTTACATTATTTAGTGGGCAAATAATGAGATGTTATCCCCAATTCAATCAACACAGGATAGGCCAATGAGACAGAAACCAAGGATTTTCAACACAAAGACCCCTAAGCTCACAACATTAAAGCAGCCTTAATACTCACCCACCACGACTCAGGGAACTGAGCGGAAGAGGGGGCGGAAAGATTGTGAGAGCTATGGTGGGGGAGACTGTCCAGAGGTATGGCACCCTTCAGTAACAACACACTTGGGCCAGGAAGACAGGGCTGAGTACTAGGCTATCCAGGATCCCCTGCCACAAGGACTAATACAGACAGCCCACAGAGGAGGATATCCAATCAGTTTCTTAATATTGAAATATCTTTGCATTTCTAGAAGATATGCTACTTAGTAAATTTATAATATAGCTAGGTTCTTTCCCTAGATTTGAAACCCTATATACATTTTTGTGTAATTGGTCTGAAAAAAAATGGGTGGTATTTTAAAAATCACTCATTAAAACTTTTAAGGTTAGTTTCTTAAAGTTCTAATACTTTGGTTGCATACATGTCTACAGTTTATAATACTTGACCATCATATTATCACTGTAAGCTGTATCATTTTTTAATACTAGTAATCAATGTATTCCCTTGAAGTGTTCACTCTGAATTTTTTTCAATTGGTATTAATAGATAGTGCTTCTCTTGCTTATGTTCACTTTGTATTTCCTGATCCATTTTTCCATATTGGTATTTTTAGTTATTCTTTACAGCACTTTTCTTTCCCATTGGGTTTTTATATATAAATAAAATACATTGGTTACTCTGGAATATTAAAGAGGAGGATCCTTTTAGTTCAGAGCAAATACAATAAACAATTCCAGAAGGATCCTTCAGAGACTTCAAACGCCACAGTCCTGTTTATCTTCAAAAATGAAACAATATCTCATTTTACCTTCTGAAGGTGAACGCTATGGTCAAAATGTGTAATGTCCATCATGCCATCTTTGCCATGAATTACAACTTTAAGATGCTCTGCTTAGCTCTGCTTGAAGTGGTCTTAGCTGGCACAGAATAAATTTTGAATTCTGCCTTCTGTTCCTTAGGCAGCATAGGGTCTCTGAGTTGTCACCTGTCTCTAAGGAACACTAGGGCTTCTCTTCCTCTCCAACTAGGCCAAAAGAAAAATGATGTGATCTGAACAGCCCAAAGTCTAGACAGGCAGCAATATTTTTCAGCACTGCCTTCCTTCCTTCCTTCCTCCCTCCCTCCCTCCTTCCCTCCCTCTCTCCCTTCCTTCCTTCCTTTCTTCCTTCCTTCCTTCCTTTTTTTCTTTTCTTCCTTCCTTAAAATAAAGAGAACTGGCATATGGGCTTATTAGAAAGGTTTGGGGAAAGGACATTAAATAACCTTAGAAAGTTAAACCCACAGATCTTAGCAGAAGTTTGATATTGATACCTATCATCATTGCTCCATTTTCATGTGTGAAATGAGAATCATAAGATCCACTTCAGAGAATGATCAAAAGCTTCAGTGGGAAAAAAAATCTATGAAATTGATTGCAATTCCATTCCCATAGATAGGCAATATTGATCATCCTTTAAGTCAGTAAAGCTTCGTTCCTCATGGATCCTAATGATTTTGATGAAAGTAATACTTTTTGCCATGCTTTCCTTTTTTTTTTTATTTCACTATCTGACTTTGATATTTTTAATTAAACATTCATTGATTCATAAAAAAGGACTAAGTAACTAGAGAGTCAGAATGCATTGAAAAGGGCACATTTATCTCACTCTGCCATTCAGACACTGGGCATATGACCAACGGATGTCCCTGGGAAGACGTACGCCTCAGCTTAGTTCTCAGTTTAACCAAGGTCCACATTAAAAACCATTGGTAGGTTTTCAATCAGATGAAAAAGGCAAATGGACCTATTTATTTACAGTTCTTTATTAACAGCCCTGTAGCTGGACTGCTTTGAGTTCTAATCATGCCTGTTTCACAGTGAGGTTTGAGAATGAATGCATTAAACAGTAAACTGGTTGTCTTCTAAGAAAGCACAATAAATGGTGATGGTTGTTTTTTTTAATAGAAAATCTTCTTTTCCAAAGCTTTAATGAGGCTAAGTCAACTAATATATGTAATAGGCTTTGCAGAAAGTTGAACTCTGTAACATTTAAAGTCTGCTTTTCCTATGCTCAGTGTTAAACAAACAAAAAATCCAAACATTCAAATGAGTTGATGGGAATACTCACAGATGATGTATGATAATTTTGAAGTGGAGTAGGCTGTTATGCTTTTATTCAGTGATAGTAATAATGTGGAAGAAAACAAGACTCACTCAAAAGTAGAACTAACAGACCAGAGGGGCACAGAACACAGACAGACAGACCCTCGTGTTTCACCCAGCCTGCCTTCCTCCTTGATGGCTGACTGGAACTCCATAGTCTCTTCCCTACTTTTGACTTTCATTCCTCTTAAACCATCATGGCTTCTCCTGGGGCTGGGGAGACGCCTCAGCAGTTAAGACACTTGACAGCAAAGCCTAATGACCCGAGTTCAATTCCCCAATTCCCACATAAAGCCAAATGCACAAAGTGGCATATGCATCTGGAGCTCCTTTATAGCTGTTAGAGGCTCTGGCATATACATTCTCTCTCTCTCTCTCTCTCTCTCTCTCTCTCTCTCCATACAAACAAATAAAAATATTCAAAAAGAAATACTACTGAATAAGGATTCATACATTCTTTTGAGTTTGAGAATGTTAGAAAATGTTTAATTTAATTCATAATGAAATGCACTGTTTTGTGCACTGAACATATGCTTTCAGGAAGGTAGTGGAGGGGTAAGAGAGGGAGAGAAATGGAAAGTTAACATTGAATAGGTACAGAGTTTCTATTTGGAAGGGTGAGAATGTTGTAGCAATGAATAATCCATGAACTACACACCCAAAAGGGTAAAAATGGCTATGTGCATTTAATCACTCTATAAAGGGAATATAAATAGCTTTACATAGAATTAGGGACTTGCATGAGGGAAATTGAAGAGGAAAGGATGTCTGGGTGAGGGGAAACCAGGAGAGGTAGTAAGGTCAATGTATTAAGACAAAGACAACGTCACCTGTCTGTGAATTACAGAAGGACCCTTCCCCATGCATTCAGAATGCATCTATGGGTCTCATCCCAGGGAGGGAAGCCTTGCTGCTTCTGTTTTCACAAGTGGACTATTCCAGTTCTTGCACTTGTTTTTCTTATTTGTGGAGGGGAGAGTATATCCATGTGAAATTTATGTTAGGAGAGACGGAGCAAAAAATACATTGTAGGTTCAGAAGTTTTAAAATTAAAGGTGAAATTATTCACCGTTTTACTTAGTTATTTCATGAAATTGCTCCCCACAAACTGTCAAGGAAAAATAAAAGAAGGTGAAAAGAGGAGAAAACACATAGATCTTCATAAAGCAAACAAACACGAATTTCAGGGTACTCCTTCATACGCTACCCTGATAGGTGTAGGATTGATTCCAACAAGGAGTTGAGGATATATTGAGAGTCTAGATAAAGACTTCTTAACCCAAAGTCAACAATAGTAAGACATAAACCTTTTCTGTGGTTTTTAACCGCCTGGATGGCTCTGTTGTTTTTTAGGCTGTAAATGAAAGCTGTTTAACTGCATGCTTATGTCACTGGCATCATGGAAACAGATCCTTGTCTCCAGGCAGGCTCATTCGTGTGACAATGGTGCAGTATGTCTAGGCGACATTGGTTGAGAGAGCTATCACGTTCCATGGACCACGGCCATTTCTCCCTGCTACTCAAAATCTCATTGTCCCACTCAGAATTTGTCTCCTCCTAGGGATCACTTTCAAAGCATTCCCCTGCCTGCGACAGGACAAGGCAAATCGCTGATGCGCTTGGATTTCTCAGCGTCTCTTCCTACAGCTTGACATCTCGCCTTCACCACATGCCAAATTAGAGACACCTGATTGATCTTGAGGCCCATCATCCAGCATTCCGGTGCTGAAGCTGGATTCCAGGCTTGACTCACAACCACCTTTACAAACTGGAGTACTCAGAAAGTGCTAGAAAACTCCGCATCATGATAAGTCCAAATGTGAACAGCGGTCAGATGCTGTTAGTCTCTTCGCAGTCTCAGTACTGGAAGGAGGAAAGTTTCTCAACATACTCAAAAATAGGTCAGACTGGGATATAAGCTGGATGCCTAAATTCTGTTATTCCCATTTGTATGTTTCTTTTCCTTTTTCTTAAAAAAAAAGTTAATTGAATAAAACAATGATGATTCATGCTTTCACTTTAAAAGTAAGGAGATGAAATGTCATAATCAGGGGGAAAAAAGCATCATTGTTTGGGTCAAAATAGTGAAAGAATCTTCTCCAGCCCCCTTCCCCAAAGAAACTATTGGGTCAAGGAGCAGTTGTGCACATCTGTAATCCAGCATTCAAGAGTTAGAAGTCATCCTAAGCTACAAGGCAAGATTCTAGCCAGCCTGGCCTAAATAACAAGACATTGCCTCAAAAACAAACAAACATATACATAAATTGATATTAGATCTGAATTTACTAATACCACATTTGACTTATTATACTGGGAATAAATTATAAGGCAGCCCAATATTTTGCAGTTGTTAATTTATAGTGTCCCAGATCATAAGACTACAAAGAACAGACAATACTAAGTATATATTTATATATTTTTGTATTTATATTTTAATTAATAGCTCCTAAACAAGCCTTTCTATATACTTAGAATTCTATTTTAGTGAGAAAACTTCACAGTTATTCATTTTATTATCAAATCAGAGCATGTTCCATAAGTACAAATAGCATAATAGTATAAAAATATAAACCTACTGATAATATTCACTAGGTGTTGCAGTCAGCTTTCTAGTTGCTGCGCAGAAAGAACCCAAACAAAAGCGGCTTATGGAGGAATGGGTTTATTTGGCTTACGGACTCGAGGGGAGACTCCATCCTGGCAGGGAAAACGATGGCATGAGCAGAGGGCTGGACATCACCTCTGCCACAGCGCTTCAAACAGCGGCAGGAAGGTGTGCCAAACACTGGCAAGGGGAAGCTGGTTTATAACCCCATAAGCCCACCCCCAACAACACAGCTCTAATGAGGTTCTAATTCCCGAATTGCCATCAGCTGAGGATCGATCAGAACACATTCAATTGTTTGTGGGGGACACCTGTATCAAACCATGACAGTCTGCCCCTGGCCCCCACAAACTAATAATCATACATGATGTAAATACAATGCATTCAGTTCAACTCTTAAGTCCCCGCAGCTTTCAACTAAGCCATAATACCAAAAATAAACCCATAATGGCACAGAACATTCACAATGCAAAACATGAGGCACAGCAAAAACAGATTGACCAATACAAGATTTAAAACAAACAGGGCACCATCAATCTCTAACTCCAAGCTCAATGATTCTTAACCAATAACACAAGTCTCTTGGAG
>PVHP010043413.1:0-14562 GCA_004024765.1 Zapus hudsonius
ATATATATATATATATATATATATATATATATATATATATATATAGTCTTATGCCAAGATAAATGTTGACTTAAAAATATGCCAAGTTAGTTGAACAATAACTAATAAATAGAACAATAGTAATGATAAGCTACAAATGTTATGTAGGGATGAACTCTCATTATATCATGCAATAACTACTCTTCTGTTGGTGATATGAGATATGGCCATTCCTAGGGAAGAAGTGAGGAGAGGCTTGGAGAGATAGTAAAATGTGAGGCTGCCTAACTAGTGAGTGAAAACCAGAATCACTATAGGTTGGTAGTTGACTGATAACTAAAAGGGCTCTTGGTGATTAATGGTTGAGTTGCCTATATATGCAGACACTGAACAAGGGGACAAATCACATCCTGGAGGGCTGGGGAGGGACAAGGGCAAGACCACAAGAGATTTCATCACCATTCTAGAAGGACATTGTGGTGGCTTGCATCAGATGTCTCTCACAAACTTATGTGTCTTGAGTGCTTGGTCCCCAACTGGTAGCAACTTGGGAGGTGGCGCCTTCCTGAGGGCGGTGTATTAGTGAGGGAACACAGGCTCATCCCCTGCGAGAGTCTGTCACACGCTTTTGCTACTGTTTCCCACCTGCAGTGACAGAGGTGATGTCCAGCCTCTGCTCTGCCATCTTTTACTTGCCAACATGAAGCTTTCCCTGGCAAAGCAGCTCAATGAGAAAAGTATTTGCCATGCAAACATGAGGAACTGAGTTTGGATGCCCAACACCCACATAAATGCCAGGCATGATGTCACTTTGCAATCTCAATGCTGATAGGCAGATGGGATTTCTGGACATAGTTTACTAACTAATTAGTCTAGCCAAACTAGTGAGCTCAAGGCTTCCAAGAGAACCTGTGTCAAAAAAGAAGGCAGAGAGGGCTGGAGAGATGTCTCAGCGGTTAAGGCATTTGCCTCCAGTGCCTAAGGCCCCTGGTTCAATTCCCCAGGACCCACATGAGCCAGACCCACAGGGTGGTGGCTATGGTGCTCTCTCTCTCTCTCTCTCTCTCTCTCTCTCTCTCTCTCTCTCTCTCTCTCTCTGTATCTCTCTGCTTGAAAATGAATAAATAAAATATTTTAAGAAAAAAAAGAAGGCAGAGAGCAATTGATTGGACACTGATATCAACTTCTGGCCCCCATATGCACATGTCTCTGCACATCCATGCATATATACCACGCATGCCAGCAGAAAAGGTGCTTAAAAGTTGATAATCCATATCTGTTCTCCTAGTACAATTACTAAGCAGTCACAATAATAATAAAAGTACAAGTAACAAGCTTACTGAGGGAGCATCTTTTTCCATGAACAAAAACCTCAATGTAAAGAACACTCAACTGAAAGAAAGCAAATAGTAAACCCATCTGAATCTGGTCTACAAGTAATGCTAATTAAATTTAGAAACACAAATTAAAGGTAACAGAATATTAAAGTCTAAGCTATGCAGACCTAAGAATGTGAAAGCTACCATGCATATTAATATTAGGCAAAATGAACTTTGGGATGTATTACATGAAGTGAAGAGAGACATTTATAATTATAAAAGGCACAATTACTGAAGACTTCTCTGTCAGTCCAACTAAAAAGAATGTGTCAAAATTTATGATACAAAGAATGGTCCAGAGAGAAATAGAGAGGCAAATGAAATTTCAAGACAAATGTCTTTCTCAAACATTGCAACAATATGCAAAAGCTTTATCAGTTCACCAAGAATAAAATGCACAAGAAATGTATCCTTTTAAAGATAGCTTTTTTGTGAGGTCTCTGATATAAACACTGACATCAGTAGCCCCTTATGAATCTTGAACCTAAGTAAGTCATAATCCTTTGCTTGCTTGAAATAAAATATTCAACAAAAAACTAAATAGATAGATAGATAAATAACCATAGAGGAAAAGTTTTAAGGCTAATACCAACATAAATAATGGAACAAATATATTAAAATTAAATAAATGCATAGATTATCTGAAAAACACTGGGGCTCAATCCCCAGCACACACACACAAAAAAAAGAAAGAAAACATGAAAGGAAGAAGGAAAGAAGAAAGAATATAAAGAGAAGGAAGGAAGGAAGTGAGGGAAAGAGGGAGGTGAGGAAGGGGGTTTGGAAAGAGAGGGAGGGAAGGAGGGAGGAATGAATGAAGGAAGGAACGAATGAACAAAGGAATGAAGGAATGGAGGGAGTGAGAGAGGGAGGTGAGGAAGGGATCTTGGGGAGGGAGGGATGGAGGAAGGAAGGGAGGGAAGATACGAGGGAAAGAGGAAGAGGGGGAGAGAGGGAGGAAAGAAGGAAGGCAGGAAGGAAGGAAGAAAGGAAGGAAGGAAGGGAGGAAGGAAGGAAGGAAGGAAGGAAGGAAGGAAGGAAGGAAGGAAGGAAGGAAGGAAGGAAGGAAGGAAGGAAGGAAGGAAGGGAGGAAGGAAGGGAGGGAGGAAGGGAGGAAGAGGGGGAGAGAGGGAGGAAAGAAGGAAGGCAGGAAGGAAGGAAGAAAGGAAGGAAGGAAGGAAGGAAGGAAGGAAAGAAGGAGGAAGGAAGGGATGGCAGACATATCAGAAAGCTTCCAGGATGATGGTGAAGTGGTCCTTGGATGCACTGGCCTTCAGGCAGCTGCAGAGTGTTCATTGGTTTTGTCCCCTGGAAAGTTCAGTGGCCATTTCACATGCTCAGACATGCCACTGTGAAGGATTCAGCGTAGTGTCACAGTGGATCAGACTTTGTCACAATATGTTTGCTTTCCATCTCTGCTCTGCTTAAAAAAATTAAAAATGTTTTATTTCCAAAATAACAGCTCTAGATGTTAGAAGCAGCTGGTTTTCTAAGAAAGTCATTATTTTTTGTATTTATTGTCAATAATTAGATATATTGCATGAACAAATCTTATGATGGCACCTGTATTTGCCTCCTCCCTGTTCCGAATCCACTGGGATTATTTTTTTAATTAACCTACAAACCATTAATCCTGATGGCATTTTCAGACACAAATTGTTCTAGTCGATTTTCCTACCTCCAAATTTCCCTATTTCCCTTTCTCCTTAGTATTCTCCCCTCCCTTTGTACTTAGAGGTCACACGTGTCCTTTTACCCTCCCTCCCCATCTTCATCTCTGTGCAGAGGTCTCTTGGTCTCCGCTCTACTTTTCTAAGCTGTTTGATGCAAACAAGTTACTTCAAGTCTTTGAAGAGTAGATTTAAGGCTAATCCCAACATAAATAATGGAACAAATATATTAAAATTAAACAAATGCATAGATTATCTGAAAAACACTGGGGCTCAATCCCCAGCACACACAAAAAAAGAAAGAAAGAAAAGATGAAAGGAAGAAGGAAAGTAGAAAAAAAATAAAGATTGCAACCATGCAATGTCCATGATATTTACATCTAATATTCATATGAAGAGACAGGTGCTGTGCAGTACTTACAACAGAGGAAAAATTTTTCATATGTAGAACTGCAAGGTTTTTTTTGTTTGTTTGTTTTAATTTTTTATTGTCCAAAATGAGTTACCTTATTTAGTGGGCAAACAATGAGTTGTTATCCCCAATTTCCGATGCTCCCTCTCCCCCTTCCCCAACCAGCTGGATATCCTCCTCCGTGGGTCGTCTGGATTAGTCCTTGTGATGGGGACCATGGATAGCCTAGTACTCAGCCAGGTTCTCCTGGCCCTAGTATGTTGTCACTGAGGGGTGCCATGCCTCTGGATCATCTCCCCCACCACGGCTCTCACAATCTTTCCGCCCCTCTTCTGCTCACTTCCCTGAGTCGTGGTGGGTGAGTATTAAGGCTGCTTTAAGGTTGTGAGCTTAGGGGTCTTTGTGTCAAAAATCATTGGTTTTGAGTCAATAGTATGTAAATATAAGGAATAAGCTGGATTCAAAAGGGATATAAAAGCCTAGGCAGGCGAGAACTCCACCCAGAGCTGTCATCACGGTCCAATGAGAAAGCCACAGAAGGAGAAGTGCAGCTGGGAGCAAGCAAGCTTCATTAGAGGAGCCTCGGTGGGTTGGGAAGTTATGCCAGACACACGTGTGACAAGTGTTTCCAAAGTAAGATGTTTAGAGAAACATTGGCAATTAGAGACATTTCTGAAAGTGAGGATGCTGAAAGCTACTTTATAATTTGAAAAAAGCAGAACAAAACCACATTTGATCCCTATAATAAACCTAAACAAATATTCCTTCAGATGTAAGATGTAAGTTGCATTTTCTATACATTTTGAAGTTTGAAAATGCAGCAGAATGAAATCCTTGGGAAAGATTTTAAAGCTTACCTGTCTTGTATTCAAATTTTCCTGTGATACTCTCAGTACTCTCTCTCTCTCTCTCTCTCTCTCTCTCTCCCTCCCTCCCCATGTGTGTATGTGCATGCCTGTGTTGCTGAAAATGCATGTTCATTTTCACTTTGATGCAGACAACTCAAGGTCAATTAAATTCCAAAACATGTATGAAACTTCAGGATGGTGTAGAATTTGTACTTTTGATGCTCTACTGTGGTCCATTTTAATTTTTATTATGAGCTTTTAATCCCTCCTCTGTAGTTGTGAAATGCTGATAGAGAGAGAGGTCATCCATGAGATGGAGAGATAATCGTGCCCCTCCCTTGCTGCTGAGGCACCCTAAATCCCAGAAGAGTCCTGCAGATGAGTATCACAATTAGAAGCTTAGTCACAGTGTTAGTTCTGAAGTTAAGCAGAGTTAACACTAATAAACCGACTTGCTTCTCACACGCTGATCTTTTTGACAGGAGCTCCATAGACGTTATAGCCTGATGTTGGCTCCTTTGGGAACAAATGAGTTTCTGATTTGTTTGAAGCAACAAGATGATTTATTACCACCTGTATGCACTGCCATCTACCTGGCAGGAAAAAAAATGCTTCTTTGGCAAGCTCCCTTCAGTGGGGGAAAAAGCAATTGTGAGGAATAAAATACTAAGCTTAGATTATTAAAAAGGGGAAAAAATTATCAAAACTTCTGTCTGTAATCTGCTCTCTATGCATTAGACATGTAGGAGAGCATCCTTTCCTTCAGGCAGTAAGTGAAGGCTCCTGGCATTTTGTCAGTGTTGATCTGCTGTACAGAGTCACAAAGGCTGGTTTTGGTTGGCACCAATGACCCCTAGCAGTAGCTCTTCAAAATAAACCAGGAGAAAGGGGCTGGAAAGATTGCTCAGTGGTTAAGGCACTTGCCTCCAGTGCCTAAGGCTCTGGGTTCAATTCCCCAGACCCACATAAGCCAGACACACAAAGTGGTGGCCCTGGTACGCTCTCTCTCTCTCTCTGTCTCTCTCTGCTTGAAAATGTTGAAAATGAATTAATAAAAAAAATATTAAAAAAAAGATAAACCAGGAGGGAGTCACAGGGATTGTGCAGTTTCTTGTCCTCACTGTATTTGGAAAATGAAACTTATGGTGAGATCAATGGCTATGATGCTTTGCTTTTACTTACTCATAATTGCAAAGAAATATCTTCCAGCTGAATTTCACATTCATTATTCCTAGAGTAAAAAAAAAAGGTGTTAAGGCATAAAGTTCCCCCAAAGAAGCTACCCTTGCTGTTGAATACGGTGAAATACAAAAGCAGGCAACATGATAATTGGACCTGAATGTACCTCAGGCTCAGGAGGACGTAAGGCATTGAGTAGCAAGAGAGCTAAATGAGGGAAAAGAATGCAGAAGATACATCCGAGTGTCTGGGGCTGTATTCTTGAGGATTTATGCATAGTTCTAGCTTCCCACCCTATGTGCAGCATAAAAATCTTGATAACATGAGGTAGTTGATTTGGCAAAGAGTAAGGTTCTGCAGCATTTTATTTGATAAAAAGTCATTGGTCCATCTCCCTGAGTAATGCCTTTAAATTAATCACAAATTGTACAAGTGTAAATCACATTTCTGAAACTGGTCCCCATGGTGCAGTTGAGCAATATTTGGTCCTGTTCTGGAGACTGAGTTGCAATCCGTAGTCAGAGTAAGTCTACAAAAGTTATCAGCACTGCCTTGAAGTTTTCTAGATAGGTATCGATATAGTTGTTTTTCTCTCTCACAGTTTTCCAATATACATTTTCTTTCTTTCCTTCTTTCTTTCTTTCTTTCTTTCTTTCATTCTTTCTTTCTTTCTTTCTTTCTTTCTTTCTTTCTTTCTTTCCTTCCTTCCTTCCTTCCTTCCTTCTTTCTTCTCTCTTTTTTCTTTCTTTTATCTTTCACCTATATTTGTCTATTTTCCTGAGACTAAGGCTCCTGTCTCCTATGCTTGCCTTGAACTCATTATGTAGCTGAGGAATCTATTTCTGGTAGTGTTTCCTCCATAAACAATGACAGGAGGAGACAAGTGAGTGTATATATATATATATATATATGTGTGTGTGTGTGTGTGTGTGTGTGTGTGTGTGTGTGTATTACTTAATGCGCTAAGCCTTCACTTTCTTTCAATTTGATAATGATCAATTTAGACGAATGATGTGCCCATTACTGAAAACATACCAGTAGGAGTAACATTTGTGGTGTGTTGATAGGTAGTGAAGCTGATGAAAATATGTCCGACCACCTCACTCACTTCCCTTCTCACACTTGCAGGATGTTTGTATCACAGAGGGCTGGACACTACCCTTACCCAACTTGAAACAATCTGAGTCATTAATGAATATATAGAATCTGGTTTCAGTGTATTGGATTTGGTATCTGATTGTAATGCCGTGTAGATGCATGTGTTTGGACCTGTTAATTACATTCTTATGAATATTCTCATATAAAGATTGTATATATTGTATTCACATCATAGGGTACGTAAAGAGATTAGAATGGGTTAAGATTAACAATGTGTCTAAAACAATGCAAAAAATATATAGGAAGTGTTCAATTCCAGAAGCTACTGTAAATGATTGTGGCATCAAGAAAAATTTCCAACATTTTACTGATCTTATCAAAATTCAGAATATTGGAAGCCTTGTTGCAAACATCAATTATAATCTATCTTGAGATATATGGTTCTAAACCATTTTTTGGTTAATTACAGTAAACTTTTATCATTTCATGTTTGAAAAATAAATGATCAGTTACCTAGAGTGCTTTAGTTGGTATTGCCCACAATAACCAAGGTACTGTTCTGATAATGTTTTCATAAATACCATTATCATACATATCAAACTAAATTTTCCCATGTACTAACCTTATAAATAAATATTTTTCTTTGTTATGATCCACATAAGCTATAATAATATTACTTGCCAATCATTCCTTTTCACCACTCATTTTTAGAATTCCGTTTATTATTGTCCAGGAAACTCTGGCAAACAAACCTCTATGTACTTTCTGCTTGACCCAAATTAACCTTCTGTCCTATGCATTTGTTTAAATGTAGCCTCTAAGTACTCTTATAAAAATATCCCAGGTAGATAGAAATTTGGAGTTCTAAAAATAGCCCTAATCTATAGACACTTGCTTTGCTAGCAGTATGACGATTTTAGAGCAGAGAACAATTTCTTCATTAGGGTTGTCCATCAAACTGGCAAATAGTGCTCTAGACCTTGTTTTCAGGAAGCATTATTTTTTTCCAAGGGACTTCTCTGTAGGGTGATCTATCTCATTTGCTCTGCTTGCTTCCTCACTCTGATAACAGACACCGACTATTTCACTGGATCCATTCTATCTACATTTAGTTTTGAAATGATTTATAGAACATAAGAAAGCAGGTGATACTAAAACATTAAATAATATCCATGGACATATGTGCCAGAAAGTATTCTGCTACCATTGTTTATACAGTTTTGTGTTCTTGCAGCTTTGCATCAATCTGTTTCTTAATCAGTAAATGACACGGTTGCAAACAACTTTCTCATTGCTGCACAAAGAACCCGACAGAAAGCAGCTGTGGAAGGAATGGTTCTATTCTGGCTTACAGACTCAAGGGGGGCTCTATGATAATAGGTAAAATGATGGCATAAGCAGAGGCTAGATACCACCCACCTTCACCAGAGCAGGTGGATAACTGCAGCAGGAGAGTATGCCAAATTCTGGCAAGGGGAAGCTGGCTACAACACCCATAAGCCCACTCCCAACAAAACACCTCCAACAAGGTTTCAATTCCAAAATTACCATCAGCTGGGGACCAAGTAACAAAGAACACATGTTTTTTATGGTGGACACCTAAATCAAACCACAAACATTCCACCCTTGGCACTCCTAAACTTATAACCATACATAAAAGGAAATGCACCCAGGCCAATTCCAAAAGTCCATGCAGTTTTTTGCAATCAATCTTAATTATTTTCAATCTTTTCCATGGAAAAAAGTCTTTCAACTGATCTTCAATAAAAACAAAACAAGAATAAAGAAAAGCATAATGGCACAGAACATTCACACTGTAAATGATGACATTTGACTCAGGAAAGACATATCCTGTGGGGAGCTGTTCATTGTGCTTTCAACTGCCTTAACATTTGTTTTGAAGGTCTCTGTCCTTCCCCCTATTAACAAATGCTAAGTTCGTATTTCCCTGCCAAACTTTCTCCCACCTGCAGGCTTCCTCCTAGAGATCACATGACCCCTGCTATGGCCAGGTTACCTAGCAACCTGGTTATGCTAATTCCTAAGTAACCACCCATGCATCTCCTTCTGCTTGAGGATACTTAAATGCTACTGATTCTGTAATCAAATTGGACTAGATCAGGATCCTTGTCTTGTCCAATCCTTTGAGTCTCTTGTCTCTCTCATTCTCATCCCCTTTCTAGAGCCTTCGCTGATTGGCCCATGGGCGGGGACAATATTGAACCAATATAAGATTTATAACAAACAGGACAAACATCAAACTCTAACTCCAAGTCCAGCAAAAACCAGTGATGATTGTCTGGAGTTCTAACTCCAACCCCCTCCTCCATCTTTCAGCCAAGCTGCTCACAGTCCTTTGTAACTTCATTCAGCTCTCGTTGGCAACCATCCCGTAGTCCAGGCATCCCCACTGTGTCTCCACTGCCATCCAGAGTTCACTCTCATGGATCCATCAGGTCTACACACATGGAATCCACCAAGCCTCCTTCACAATGCCCAAGTCTATTTCCCAAAAAGAAAAAAAAAACACAATGTAGCACATGCAATGACCAGCATTTGTTATATGCCACAGTACAAGGTGGCAGCCAATTTGTTAATCCAGGGGGGGGTGATATAAAGCCAACTTTGAAGACTAGGACACTCCTTCAGCATTCAGGTACCTTATTTCAAAAGAGCCTGCATTCTTCCTGCTGTTGATTGAGCCCTGCTCCAATCTCAATGGTTGTAATCCCTCAAACATTGCAGCTGAATGGGCAGCAGTTTTGGCCCAGAGATTTCATTTCTTCCTGTGCCATCTCCATCTTCTCATCCCACTCCATTTCTAAACAATCCCACCCTGCACCAGTTCTCAGGACACAGGCAGCAAGCCTCTCACACAAACTGCTTCTAGACCAGTCCCAACAAAGTTCCTTCTCACACTTATAAACCAAACCTCACCGTCCATAGTTCTTATTGCACTGAGGTCTTTCAACTCTGACCAGAATCCATCAATCTTTACTTGCAGCACAAGATTTCAAATCCTTCCATATTCTTTCCTCAAATCAGTTCCAAAAGGCCAAACCCACAGAATCTTGGTTCTAGCAGCAACAACCCCACTCCTTGGTACCATGGAAGCAAGCAGCTTCCTCATTGCAAGCAGCTCCTCATTGCTGCAATAAAGAATCCACCCAGAAACAAGGTTATCAGAGAAAAGGGTTTATTTTGGCTTGAAGACTCAAGGGAAAGCTCCATGATGGCAGGGAAAATGGTGTCATGAGCAGAGGCTGGAATCCCCTCCTGGCCAACATCAGGTAGACAACAGCAGCAGGAGAGTGTGCAAGGGGAAACTGGCTTTAACACCCATAAACATGCTCCCCAATAACCCACCTCCCAAAAGGTTCCAATTCCAAAATTGTCATCAGCTGGGGATCAAGCTTTCAGAACACTTAGGTTTATGGGGGACACCTGAATCAAACCATCATAGACACCCACTACCCTCTCTTTCTCAGGCTCCTCTTCCCCCTTCTCCTCCTCTGCTTCCTCCTTGTCCATCTTCTTCTTTTATTTACTTGAAGATGGGGTCTCTCAATGTAGCCCTGGATTGCCTGGAACTTGCCTTCTAGGAGAGGCCATCTTTGAATCTGCAGTGATCCTTTCCTGCCTCTGCCTTTTAAGTGCTAGGCGTAGCTGTTATTCCCAGACTTTTTTTGCTCTTTACCTATTGTAGTTACTTTCTCATGGCTGGGACAAAACATATCATTTCTGGGACTAAACCAGAAGCAGTTTATGGATGTAAATGGTTTATTTCCGAAACATACAGTTTCAAAGGAAAGTTTCTCATGGCAGGGAAGGCTTGTTCGGAGAGGAAGCTGATCACCTTGTCACATATCAGCAGGGAGGAAGCAGCAAGATAGAAAGAGCTCCCCAGTGAACACACAGTGGAGCTAGACTAGTAAACTTCACTGTCTGCCCCCAGTGACAAAACTTCCTCCATCAAGGCCCCACCTCGGAAAGGCTCCACCAGGTGAAGATTAAAGAAGATGGTATATGGGACACACCACATTCAAATTACTGTATTTCTAAGAGTTTGCATGTGTTCACGGGTGCTTAATGACCACCCTACATGCAGCCAGCCATCTAATCCTATTCTATCTCTGATCACACTTAAGCTTTCACTTTATTTACTAGTCTTCCCCTTGCACTTATTGAATCGGTTTTCTTCATTTAATTAATTCCATTTCCCCACATCCTTGCAATATGCATCCCCGTATTCAAAATTCTCTGGCCATTTTGTTTCTCTTCCTTAAAAATGCAGAGTTTAGGGCTGGAGAAATTGCTCAGCAGTTAAGGTACTTACCTGAATCTGGAGTACAATTGCCGCAGCTGGAGGCCATGGTCCACCCATTCTCTTTGTCTATCTCTCTTCTCTCTACCTCTCTCTGCTTGCAAATAAATAAATATATTTTTTAAAAACTAGAGTGAAGAGTGCCTTCCCCAGAAGACAATTAGAGCATTTTCTAATACAGTTGTCCACCTGAGAGGTCTCCACATCTGAACCTTGCAAACCCCGTCAAGAGGACCTCTCCCGGGGTACCAAGAAATGAACACAAGGACTGCAAGTAAAGTACATTTCAGTTACACATAGAAAATAAAGGAATTAAGGGCTGGAGAGATGGCTCAGTGGTTGAGGCGCTCACCTCCAGTGCCTAAGGCCCCGGGTTCAATTCCCCAGGACCCACATAAGCCAGACCCCCAAGGTGGTGGCCCTGGTGCACTCTCTCTCTCTCTCTCTCTCTCTCTCTCTCTCTCTCTCTCTCTCTCTCTGTTTATATCTCTGATTGAAAATGAATAAATAAAATATTTTTAAAAAAAGAAAATAAAGGAATTAAAAGAAAAGATTCAATAGATCGAGGGTGTAGCTCACTAGTAGAATGTGTACTTGACCTGAACAAGACGCTGGGTTCTGTTCCTAGCAAGAAATAAGAAAGCAAGTAAGCAAGAAAGAAAGAAATAAGAAAGAAAGAAGGGAAGGGAAAAGAGGAAAGAAGGAAGTATGAAGAGAGAGAGAGCAGAAAGAAATTATGGAAAAAGAAAGGAAGTTAGTACTACACCAAGCAATTAATTTTAAAATATAAAAGTCATAAGTCATTAAGAATCTGTTTGTTTCTTAAATTCTCACCAAGAGGTTGGGTTATGTGTTTTCCTTTTATCATTGCTTGAAAGACCTCTATAATCCCTGAGACTTCATCTATCAGCTATAATAATATATGCTTTAGCGGCTCTACAAGGCTATTCTGAGAATCAAATAATTAAGAACAAGTTCAGAAGTTGTTGAAATATTTATCATGCAGATATAAAGCACCACATAGATTTTGTGTTATGAAAGACACAAAAGACACATTTTGGATTCTGCTCTGCTCCTCTCATGACACTTGGGATAACGTTTGTTGATTAAATTCATACTGTGCTTTGATTCCTGAATAGAGAACAGGTATTTGGCTTTTATTTCTTAGAAGATCAGAGTCAAGTTGAGATACGGTCATAAAATAATGCTGTTCTCCAAGCAGGTAGTTGACGGGGGTATTTGTGTTCATTATTGATAGTCTGCTCACAACAGAATCTGGGAGAACAGATATCATAAGCACTGATACTTGTGAGAAGCAGATACATAACACGCCACAATGGCAGGCAGAAAATCCCTTTGAAATAGTCATCTCTTGGTCCTCTGCTCTTCAAACAAAGAACAACTCATAAGCACGACCATATGTAATTCTAGAGAGATCCTGACAGTGAAGGTCAGGAGTGGGGGCTACTACACCGCAAGCTGAATGATTTCCACCCAGTTGATCCTTGACTTTGATCTCAACATTCCTCACACATAGGAGGCAGGATGAGGACAGGGAATCTGACCAGAGACACAGTTAAGGACACTTTCAGTATGCATTTTGTATTATTTTTCTGTTGACCGAATGTGGTCCTTGCCGTCGCCTCTAATTTCCTATCATTGAGTTTTCACTAGAATTTTGGCCACAGTTGAAAAACCGTCTGGGTCACTCTTGGTTTACTTCTAAAAATATTCATATTACTTCATGGATTTTTCTAGACGGTTGCCATTGAAAATAGTCATGATGTTTGTAAAGAGGGAAATGAAGAATTAATGGAGCTCCGAAATTTTTTTGCGAAATGAATAGTTTGTTATCTTGTGAGTATTTTCACTGGCGAAGCATAGAACTGCCTGTTTACTGAGCTGCCATAATAAATAAATGGTCTGTTTCCCCCCATTTTTCTCTTTAGCCATTGAGGTTATTTTAGGACAGAGAGCTTTCTCCTACCTAGTTCAGTCTTCTGACACTCACTCAACCCGTCATCTGGTCTATTTTTTATCAAAATATCAGTGGCTTTAGGCATTATTCTTCTAATAATTCACATTATACACTGCATATATTAGGAGCTTAATAAATATTTGTTTATGATACCAGCAGGTAGTCATCATAGAATGTTTAGTGTGCACCAGCATAGCTATAAGCAGTCATATACATTAGTACAATCCTACTTAAAAATAGTTATAAGATACAGCTGCTTTTATCTGCATGTTTTTCAGCAATGGGGAAACTGAAGCCCAGAGCAATTACATAGGTTTGTCTTCTACACATGGATATATGCTCAGATATTTCTTCATTAATAAATATTTTCTTGAAATTGCCATTTTGATACTCATGACTTCCAAAATGTTTTATTTCAATTGTTAAACTCCCTTTATTTCAATTTCCACAAAATCTCCCCTATTTTGTTATTGTTCGTATGCATTCTTTTCATTAGTTTTCTCCTTCATAGGAGCCCTTTATTCTCATATCGTCGAATATTGACAAGACCTTCAGTATATAATGTGCCTTTCGATTTTCCCCAACATGAGATTAAAGGAGAAGTATTTATTTTTCCTTTAATTCTTTATGGACTAACATCAATAAACATAGTGTTTTAGGTGTCCATGTGCCTGCTCCATTTTTGCTGGGGGATTCAAAGTCCTGTCTCAAACTGAATGGTGAGCTGTTGTTATGGTTTGATGCAGGTGTCCCCCACAAACAAATGAATGTGTTCTGATAGATCGCTCCTCAGCTGATGGCAGTTTGGGTTTTACAACCTCAATGGAGCTGTGTTGTTGGGGGCGGGCTTATGGGGGTTCTAAGCCAGCTTCCCCTTGCCAGAGTTTGACACACCTTCCTGCCACTGTTTGCAGTGCTGTGGCCGAGGTGATGTCCACCCTCTGCTCATGCCATCGTTTTCCCTGCCAGGATGGAGTCTCCCCTCGAGTCCGTAAGCCAGATAAGCCCATTCCTCCACAAGCCGCTTTTGTTTGAGTTCTTTCTGCGCAGCAACTAGAAAGCTGACTGCAACCTCTGTGCATGGTGTCTTGCTCCTGTATTCCCAGCATTCTTAAGGCTAAGGCAGAAGGAAAGAGTGAAGAGCCAGGATGGATACCTAACAAAATGCTGTCAACAACAACAATAAATAAATAAATTTTGAGTTCTGGTAACATGTTGATTAATGGTCAGGCAATTCCATTTTCTGATCCACACGATAGTTCTAAAAAGCTTTTATACTATTTATAAAATTCTGTGCACAGCCTGACCTACTATGATCCTATTATGATTGTTTTCCCCTAACCCTGTTCCCGCCTAGACTGAAATCAGTTTTCAGACTAAATTTAACAGAACATCGTGTGTCCCAAATTAATAACATTGGTCCATGTGTCTTTCTGGGTGTTTCCTCCAGTGAAATTTCATGGAAACAAAAGCATACTCTTATAGTAAGGAAATGGTTTCTAATTCTTACTGAGGCACAGAGTCTGAACATATAACTAATGTTTGATTACATAACATGTCAAACATTGACACTATGATTTGAATATGCCCAAAAGAGTTTGAGTTGAAATTTAATCCCCATTGAGGAGTATAAACATGTGTCCCCTGTGGTAGGTGATTGCACTACGGGAGGCTTTGAGGTTGGAACCCCTCTGA
>PVHP010043414.1:0-14515 GCA_004024765.1 Zapus hudsonius
GGGTACCTGGGACCTCTACATGGTTCCAGTCTCCAAAGTGGAGATCAGACTCTGGGATGATGTGACAGGTTAGACTCCCTGTCACCCCTCTGCTTCTCAGGCTCCAGGCTCAGGAGTTCAGGGGGAGATGACACCACGCCATGGGAGCGCCCATACTCCCACCCACAGGCCCGCTGCTTTCTGCTTGCCTTACAGTCCCCTGTGACGGCCAGGTGTGTCACCTTGCCTCGGTATGGAGGACTAAACCCTACACCCTGCTTGGGGGCTTCGGGGAGGACACAAGAAGTCACAGCAAGGACAGCTTGGCCAGACCTCTGCAGAGATTCCAGGACAATGGAGAAGGAGGGGACCTGCCAGTCACAAGCAATTGCTGTCACCCAGAAAGGAAGCCTCACCAGCCCTTTTTAATCCAGAGGGGAACATGGAATGCTTGCAGACCCAAGGGAGCCCTTGCAACTATCCTAACTAGGTTTCCCCAGCAACTAGCTAGGGAGTGACGTCATGGCCACTTCCTTAGGAGATCTGGTTGCTTCTCCTGCTGGAAAACGAATCTTCGGATGACAACCACTGTGCATCCTACCAGGGATCATGCTGGTCTCACCTTCCACTCAGCAGTGTTCAAAATGAAAAGGAGGGCTGTCGAATGTATGTTTAGTGTGCACAAGGCTTTGGGTTCCACCCCCCAGTACCTCAAAATAAAAATAAAATAAAAACATAAAGTAATAAAATAAATAAAAAAGGAATCCACAAGAGGAAAGCCATAAGCAACCAAAGCCACAGGCAAACAGGTCCTCCAGTCCACAGTGGGGTTTTCTACTTCACCAGGTTCTTGGAACTGGAAGTCCACACTGACAGCATGTACACCGGCCCTGGGAGTCAGGTGGTCATTCTCAGAATTTAATTCTGAAGCATGGGAACTTGTTCGCATACACAACCATGAACCCTTACCTCCGGAGAGGAGCGTTCTCCTCAATATCTTCCAGGGTCTCTAAAGAGGATCTCTGGGAGATGAGGCGGCGTCTGCAGAGAGAGGGAAAAGTCCTTCGAGTTAGAGCGCATGGTGAAGCTGAGCAGACAATCCTGCAAACCTGTAACTATCCTAAACATCAATCCATTAAGGGAAAAGCCAAAGCAAGGTCAGAGGACAGCTGTCTTATTTAAAGAGGCTGGCATGGCCCCATCCGCACAGGGACCTATCACTGGCCTCCCCCTCGAGCATTATCCCTGGGCACAAAGCCCCTTTGTGAGCGACCCATTCAGCCTTCAATTTCCCCTACAATACAAAAAAGACAAGATGCCTTTTGTAATGCACAGGATAACGGGTACTATGGGAAGTTTTTATAAAAGCATTAGCAATAAGGTGAGAAATTCCAGTATCAGTGAACCAGGTAACTGATGAAAATTAAAATTTTAAATTATATTTTTAAAAATATTTATTTATTTGTAAACAGAGAGAGAGAGAGAGAGAGAGAGAGAGAAAATGGGCAGGCCAGGGCCTCCAGTGGCTGCCAACAAACTCCAAATGCATGTGCCACTTTGGGCATCTGGCTTTACGTTGGTACTGAGGAATGAAACCATGGGTCATCAGGCCTTGCAAGCAAGTGCCCTAACCACCGAGCTCTCTCTCCAGCCCAATATTGTATTTTTACTTATTTATTCGCAGGGAGGGATGGGTACACCAGGGTCTCCAGACGCTTCAAAGGAACTCCAGATGCACGTGCTACCTTGTGCATCTGGTTTGACGTGGGTACTGGGAAATCGAACTCAGGTCCTTCTGCTTTATAGGCAAGTGCCTTAACCACTGAGTCATCTCTTCAGCCGCACCCCCCCTGCTTTTTGTGGCAATGCTGGGTTTTGAACCCAGGGCCTTAGCAATGCTCTACCACTGAGCTACATTTCCAGCCCCTCAATATTGTATTTTTAAAACCTCAAAATCAGGATTAGGGAGAAGGCTCAGTGGATAATATACTTGCTGCACAAGTGTGAGGGCTCAATCCCCAGCACCCACTTAAATGCTGGGTGGGCAAGAATCTCCCAGGCAGACTGACTAGACTAACCCAGTAGGTGAGCCCTGGGTTCAAGCGACAGACTTTGCCTCAGTAAATAGTGTCCAGTGATTAAGGACATTGAATGTGAATTGCTCTTCTTTACTCAATGTGCACCATAACACATATGAGCGTGCCTACACACATGCACACACACCATACACACAAAACCTCAGATCACTAGGATGTCACTAGATAGTTTAAGGAGGCCATGAAATTTCAAAAGCAGTGGAGACAAGGAAATATTACTTGAGAATGTCTCAGAGACCGGCGAGGATGAACACAGCACGATCGGGTAAAACAGTAACTTTTCTGAGTTGCTGAAGAATTGCATACCCCCTGATAAAACCCCCTCAGTCTAGTTTCCTTTGCCAGGCTGAAATAAGAACAGGTTCTCATCAACTAAGAATATCTGGTGCAGGAGCAG
Organism: Zapus hudsonius; assembly: GCA_004024765.1. Taxonomy (NCBI): domain Eukaryota; kingdom Metazoa; phylum Chordata; class Mammalia; order Rodentia; family Dipodidae; genus Zapus; species Zapus hudsonius. Next base: position 2,473 of record PVHP010043414.1, read on the forward strand.
GGAAGGGCGGTGGTAACTAAATAAATCCATTTCAACAAAGACTGTTTCATAGCAAATGATTTGTGTGTAGGGAGAGGTGGGTAGAAAGGGTAGACCACATCTTTACCTAAAAGTCTGTTGTTATGCTTGACCAAATTCAGGTTAACAGCAAGCAATTATAACCTTGTTTTAGATTTTTTTTTGTATGTGCGTGTTTAAATTTTTTAAAATTTATTTGCAAGCAAAGAGAGAGAAGAGAGACAGAGAATGGGTACGCCAGGGCCTCCAGCAGCTGCAAACAGACTCCAGATGCATGCGTCACTTTGTGCATCTGGCTTTATGTGGGTACTGGGGAATCGAACTCGGGTCGTTAGGCTCTGCAGGCAAACGCCTTAACCACGGAGCCCTCTCTCCAGCCCTGTGTGTGCTTAAAAAACAACTATCCCAGACTTTTTGCTCTGTGTTTTAGTTTTCACAAGACAACCAGAAAGATCATTTTTGTAAACTATTCAAGGACTTCTTACTCAAGAGCCTCTTTTCAGCTTTTAATAGTTGAATCCTTTCTAAAGCCTCCTCACACATGCTTGCCCTCTTCTTTTCTAATTTCTAATAGTTCTTTTTTATTTTTAAAATATTTTATTTATTTATTTTAAGCAGAGAGGGGGGCATGCCAGGGCTCCTAGCCACTGCAAACAAACTCCATATGCATGTAACACTTTGTGCATCTGGCTTACGTGGGTACTGGGGAATTGAACCGGGGTCCTTAGGCTCTGCAGGCAACTGCCTTAACCATTGAGCCATCTCTCCAGCCCTCTTTTCTAATTTTCTCAGATCCTCAAGTAGCTTTCTGACATCACCACCGTTTTCATGGCGTAGTGGACAGACACTCTTTAGGATCTGTAGCTCCACCGTGTAATTAACACTGAACTTTCATTTGCGCTATACTGCCAAGTCTCCTAGAGATAGTGAGAACTATTGAGGAGACAGACGCTGGTTTTACCTGGAAACGATACAAAGGGAACCCAAACAGAATAGGAAACTGATTTTAAAAGTAGCCAGCAAGACATGCCCTCCAACCCCCACCCCCACACTGTTAATTCCAGGAGCTCAGTCCATCAAGACCCCCATAAAAGCTCCCTGCGGCTGTGGCTCGGGGTGTCTACACTGTTAGGATGCAATCTTTCTGAAGCCTTAGCTAATTAATCTTGAAGAAGGCTGGCAAGAGAGGTCCACCTTCTTCGTGCTGGATCTGGCTGGTCCTGGGGTCCCAGATTAAGACTAGGCCATCACACCCCAGCCCTCTGCATCTCTCAGCAACAAGCACCCCCTCATCTCCACTCCCAGGGCTACATAATTACAAAAGGGCCATGCCTAGGTACCAAGGCTCTAGGACCCCTTATTCCTTGAGTCTTACTTTCCTCATCTATAAAAGTAGACAATAAAAAGGCTGGCGCTGGAGACATTCTCATTCTCTCTTCTTGATCTCTCTCCCACCTTTACACATAAATAATATTTTTAAAAGGGTTTCTTCGTTCCAACTCTTCCTCCAGTCTCAAAGGCCTGATCCTGCCTGAAACGCATGGAGTTTAACTCATGCTTATCCCTGTGGGTACCCTAAGAAACAGTCACACTTGCTGGCACTCTGGCTACCTGTAAAATTGGTCCCCACCCTCCACCTCCTGTTGCCCTGCCTTATTACTCATGTCTCCCCAACAAGGGAAAAGCAATGACTGCAGTGACATTTGTCCCACATTGCTAGGTAACTGTTGAGTTTTTAAACTGGAAGTGAAATGGTAACGCCTACGCTGCCATTAGAGATAACACAGCCTCAGGCAGAAACGGTTTCAAATGCTAGAACCCTCAACCAATTCTGACCCACCGAGTAGATCAGTATCTTCAGGCGACCAGCAAGTAGCTGGCATTGGTTGACCATCAGCTCAAATGCCCTCCAGCCGTCTTTCAGCAGGTCCCCTGAAAGCTCTGTGGGCCTCGCTCAGGCAGCAGGCATCGTTCTTAGAAGCTAAATGAGCTTTCCTGCCCAAAACGCACATGTTGAAATCCTAACACCGAATGTGATGGTACTGGGGGGGAGGGGGTTCCTTGGAGGAAATTAGGTCACGAGGGTGGAGCTTCACTAATGGCATTCCTGCCTTTACAAAAGGAACCCAGAGTTCTCTCCAGCTCCCTTTCTGTTACACGAGGACACAAGGAAAATTTGGTTGTCTGTAACCTGAAAGAGGGCTCTCACCAGCCCCAAACCAAAATGGCAGCCAGATCTTAGACTCCAAACCTCTGGAACTGTGAGAAGACAAATTTCACTTGTTTATAAGACAAAAGTCTATCCAGCCCATTGCTGAGACAGACAGACAGACAGACAGTCAGGCAAGACACACACGTGTGCACACACACACTCTTAAAGGGGAAAAAATATCCCAAACCTAAATGTTCACCTATTCTTTAAAATTCAGGGAATACATTTCCATTTGTAGTGAATAGAACAACATAGAATATTCCTTGTGATGGAAATACAGAGCTGAAAGAGAAAACAACAACAACAACAACAACAAAAACACTATCAGTCGGTCTAAAGAAACCATAACCCGATGCCAGCACACACCCATATGATACTCGCCCTTCCTAAGCCTGTTTGCTGGCACAAGGGTGTGCCCGGTGAGCTGGCAGTGGGAAGAAGTCTGGTGTTGGTCTGCACTCCATCTGAGATAGGTAGTAATGCCGTCCACCTCCTCCTCTAACCTCGGAAGCCTGGGTGGACACTATGGTTAAGGGCAGTTATGGTCACCAATGTAACCAGCCACTTTCACCCTGCACTTTGCTTTTGGTGGTAGGTAAGTGCATTATGAGGCCATCTCTTTATCACAAGGCCCAGTTAGCCGCATAGGTCTCTGCATGCTTAATGACTGATAAAGAACACCCAGCCTTGGTCCAAAATAGCACACTACCTTATGAACCAAACAGACAAATAAGCATTATGTGCTGAGGTCACCAGATGGAAGCGCCAATGTCTAGCAGCCTGAGCCTGCACTTAGGGTTCCTTCCTCATCTTGTCTATCAATTACAAGCAAGGCCCTTCCACACTGGTCACACCAAGAGGCCAGTGCGGTCCATGCTTCATGCTCATGTGCTAGCCAGCTCCCCACAGCAGCCAGACTCCTTTAAGAACACTGTGCTTCCAGTGCATGACTGAGAAGGGATTCGTAATCCATGACAGTTCAGTTGCATATCTGTGTATGCCTACATGGGCCAAACCCACTCATCACTAAACATCACAGCTCACATAGAGGGAAAGTCACTGTAACTCCAAGGACATGGGGCTGGGCACAGTGCTCCTGTTATAATAAATCCACTTACAGACATGAAGGGATTAAAGGAGGTAGCTAAGAGATGGGAAGAAAAGCACAAAGACAGTGTGGCTGGGGTGCTGTGGAAGGGAGGACACCTGGCACCTTCATCTCTAAAATGTGTCACAGACATTTCCAGGGTAGGGACAGTGGCTATCCATCCAAAGCAACCTCCCTGTGGGATGCCTGACCAAAGTAGTGAATACTCTGGTCCTTGCCCTGGCCGGCAGCAACTCTACAGAAAGTGGAGAACCAAGGGTGGACAGACAGCTTCATGGCTCTCTTGGAAGAGAGCACACTGTGCAGGGAAGGAGGGGGGGCTGTTGCATCCTGGGCTTCAGGGGAGCACGCAGACAAAGCAAGGCAGTGAGCACCACAGGGGAGAGCCCTGGCCTGAGAGGCAGGACTGGGCTGTGACTGGTGAGATGCTGGGCCCTGTCCCTGGTATGCATCCTCAGTATAAACAAAAACAAAACATGGAGAGATGGTCCAGTGGGTAAGGCATTTGCCTGCAAGGCCTAATAACCTGGGTTTGATTCCCTACGTAAAGCCAGATGCACAAATGGTACATGCATCTAGAGTTTGTTTGCAGAGGCTAGAGGAGCTGGTATGCCATTTTGTTTCTCTGTCTGTCTGTCTGTCTGTCTGTCTCTCTCTCTCTCTCTCTCTCTCTCTCTCTCTCTCTGCAAATACATACATATATACATACATACAACAAACGGAGGAAGCTACTACGTTAGGTCAATGCACTTGAGCCTGGCTGCATATCAGAATGCCTCAGAACGGTTAAAGCCTCCGCTGCCTGAATGGGACCTCTTTGGTCACCCACATCATCTTGTCCTGGTCAAGGCTGAGCAAAACTCCTGACACTCCAGTTACCTCACTCTCCTGTGTCGGCACACTCAGGATAGAAATGATCACGTCTAGCCTAGTGTAATAAACTTTCTCTTTAGTGGTGATCTCTTAAAGGGTCAATAAGCAAAGGAAAGCAGGCCCTTTAGCCTGGACTACGGAGGCTGGTGTAAGACCAGGTAATTTTTTAGGTATAAGCAGGTAGATAAGAGTATAGGACACCTACATGCTTCATATAGCAAGCCAGAGACCTAGGTCTGCCTTTTGTTTATTTATTTATTTCTGGGAATGAAATATCAGGAAGGGACCTTGAGGGCTGAGTCAGCCACCTCTGCTCATAAAGGGGACGAATCCCTCGTCTTGTCTTTGGGTTTGGCATCTGGAGGGTGCAATCATCTCTTCACAGGTGTGGGAAGTGAGCGCATCCCAGAGACCGCTGTTACATACTCAGGGGATAAGGATGTCTGTTCAGACAGTTATGGCAAAAAAAGTCACAAAAATAAAATTTTAGTGTTTCCTCAAGATACCCACAAGCTTATAATTTATGTATGTCATGTGCCCACTGACCAACCTCCTTCCCCAACAAGACAGAACCAGACTTAGTCAATGCTTTGCTCAGAAGAGGGTTGCGCCACCCCGTCCTGGGTACTCTTGGGAGGCAGCAGGCTCAGCAAACAGGAGATACGAAATCAAGCCCGTCTGACTACAGAAACCCTTCATCAGAGAGGTGGGTAGTTGGCGCCTGAGCTACCATTTAATACTTCTCTATATACAACCACGAACTAATACTAGCATGTGAGCCACCATTCTGAACAAGAGGGTCCAGAACTCATCCCTGGAAAGCCCCAAGTACAAGGTCATGGGAATGGCTGAAGGCCAAATAGTGTGAACTCTTCTTTGCTTTATAGACTCAGGGAAGGTTGTAGTCCGAGCCTCTTTCACTGAATCAGGACCCTGTAAGAAAAGCTTGAGGCTTGCCAGCCTGGAAAGCAGAGAGACTGCCTTTTGGCAGCTGGAATATTCCTTTGCAAAATGTGGTTAGATCTCCTCCTTCCTGAGTGTTAGCCTCACACCCAGACAGATTCTTTTGCTCTGTCAGAAGAGGTAACACTAGAACACACGGCATACACCTGCCTTTTGTCACTGACTTACTATGGAAGCTTCCTACCTAAAAGAGCCCCAAAGTGCAGAGCTCTGCATAAACCTAAGCATGATACGATAACTCATGTATCTTTGGTGAAAACGATGATTTTTCAAAGACCAGGTTCGCACAAAGCAAGTGTACCACCAACATTGCACAACATGCTGAGGGCCAAACTCGGCTTGCTGAGCAAGCAAGGTAAAGTAACATGGGCCATGATTTGCAAACCTTAAAGATAGTATCCGGAGGTCAAATCACTTTCTAAATGTCACATGGAGCAAAGTGATCTGCTAGGGTGGCCAGAGGACACATTCATCACACAAGAGCTTTGTCTTGTTTCCACAGTCCTTAAGTTTCCTCAAAGGTATTGATGAACTTGAGCATGACTCTACTTGGTCACTGAGCAACAATGGAAGCTTCTTAAAACTGTGAGAAACTCCAGAGGAGAGTTGTGGAATCTGATAGTCTGGTGACATACTCCTGGGATGGGTCACCGGTCAGGCTGAAGCACAGTTGCCAAGCCTCTCAGGAAAGGGCCTACAGCTGGCTTGTTTCATGCAATGACCTTCTTCCCTGGCTGCTAACTGAAGCAGGTTCCCTACCAGAATACAGACCCAAGCAATCCTAAATACCCAGGGGCCACTAGGGTCTTCCCCAGAAAGAGAAACAGTCTCATCTTTAAGAAAAGGCTCATTGGTTAGAATTTCCTTTTTGAAAATATACCATCAAGCTACAAAACTGCTTCTAAGTCTGCCTACTATTTAAAGTCACCTGCTGATGAGTCAGGCATTTAAAAAATCAAATTAAAATCAAGACAACAAGAGATGTCAATGGGCTTATTGGAATAAGATCTGTTTCTACATTGTTCTAGGCTGGTGGAGAAAGAGACTCTAAATGTTTGCAGAGAATACAAAAGGCACTTGTCTGGCTCTGATTTATTCTTGCTTCAAGGGTTCTCATCAGACTTGTCAAACCCTGGAAATCCAAGGTGAGGTCATCTCAGTACCTCTGTTTAGAGCAGATAGGCAGTTACAGCAGGATTTACTAAGCAGCTGCATATTCTCTGCACCCACTCTGTCCACGGCAGCCCTGCAAATCGGACAAAACACCTGTGGCCCAGAGGAAGGCTCAGTGATTCCCTCTGAGACAGGTTCAAACTGTCCTCTGAATGGGAGCTGGGGTAAGTCAGGAAACACGCAGACATGACACACACAGCCACTCTGAAGGTGCTGTTTTGTGCATTTCATCAGTGTGTGCCCAATCTCCTGGGACATTTCTGGGTATCAGGAAATGCAGAGACCACCTCACATGCTCAACTCTCATCCAGGAGAGAGGGGTCCTCCCTGCAGCAGGAGGGCACACACTGATGAAATGTACAAAACAGCAGAAACCTGGCTTTAAAAGTCCAGAGCCAGAAAGGGTTTCCTGGAGATGATAAGAAGCACCGACTTGCTATAGAGCACACTGGATTCCCTTGATGGATGGAAATGACCAGTGAGGGCCGATAGGTGAGAAATAATAGGAAGGGAAACCCCACTCACAATTTTGACAGGTTTCATCCTAGAAAGAGTACTTATAGGTCTGTGGATTGAATGTAAGCTGAAGGAGCCTGAAGCCAAGTCAGGAATGTTTGGAGTAGACATTGAGATCCCAGGAACCAAACTCCATATTCCCTGAGCTAGGCAAGGAGGGCTCAGGGAATCTGGCACCCTGGCCATATGTCTGAGGCCAGAACAGTCTAGATGTGCAGGAGGCAGGGGAGAACATGCATGAGCTTAAAGGAGAGACAAGATTTCAATCAGCAGGAGTCACCCAGACTGAGGCAGAAGGGTCCGGGGTGAGGTTAAGACAGGTCCCAGGTAAACAGGAGGCATGGAAAAAAATTCCTAGAAGTAAAGTTTAGTACGAGGAAGGAGTCTAAGAGGGAGCCCGGAGCTGGACAGGAGCCCCTTCAGATCACTAGCGCCAGGAGGAGTCAGAGAGCTTAGGATCATGCAGACACAAGGGTCATACATGAAGATGGTGATGTACCACTGTACAGATGTGTGCCATCATAGCAATTCAGTCTGACAGTAGGACCAGGAGCACTTGGGGCAGCGGGAAGGGCAGGAGTGACCTCCGCAGAGGCCGGTCCCTGAGCTCCTGAAGAGTTGTGAGCACTAGCCTGGGCCCTCCTCAGCTCCAGCTCTTCTCCACACACCCTAGCACTGAGGATGGCCTGGGCCTTGGGGACAATACCCTTCTTTATTTCCTCCTCACTGGATAGACTTGATGCTTTGGTGGGAGGGAGAACCTTTAGATGCTGAGAACTTCCTAAGCTAGACGCACATTTGTTTTTCACTAGGAAGCAAAATGAAGCGCCCTCCACACACACATCTATTTCCAGGGGGCTATCACACAAAGACCCTGAGATGAAGGAGGGAAAGCAAACCCCTGCCTGGAGGCGAGGGCCTCTCCCTTCCTTCATGGAGTCAGGGCAGGACAGCCACCAGCCCTGGGAGCTAATTTAATTAGAGCCAGCAGGGAGTCAGACAGGGCTGAGGGACCTTTCAGAGACCTTTAGGAGGCTGCCCTCTTGGTGAAGACACCAGAACTAAATGCCCCCTAAGTCTCTCCCTTGGCTTCCAGCCTGACCTTTCTCTGTTCTGAAGGGCCTTCAGCATCAATGGATTTTGACAGCTCAGAAGCAGCAGCATGCAATTATTTATAGCAAATTCGAGACTGATGGGGTCCTGTAATCCCTATTTCCTAGGAGTTGTTCAGAGGAGCCACGGCCCATACTGCTTAGGGAAACATAAATGATGCATCTGTCTTGCCTATGCTTTTTCTCCCCAGGGCCCTGGGTTATCTGATGCCTTTATAAGAATGCCTTTTTTCCCCCCTTGGCCATCCAGGTTTATTCCCGTCACTGAAAGATGAACTTCTGGCATCATACATGGCTTCAGGAGTGAAGATGTCCCAAGTGACCAAATCCTAGTTCAAAAGAACATGCAGAATTTCAGCACCCTCCCTTTATTCCCCAGAATCCCACACCCTCATCCCCAGGCACCAGGAAGCAATTTCTGAGTGCCTACACTTTTTCGTGTACTAAGCACACCTGAATATCTGTACATTGGATGACATTATTCTTACGTCCCCACATTCATTCACCTCCAACTTGACTTGCAGCTATTTGTCTCTAAATCCCTCCAATGACCAGTAATATTACTTGGTACACAGCAGGCATGCAATTAATCCTTACACACAGCATGAACAACTCCATAACCACAGCTGGCCCTGGAGAAGCAAAGGATGGAACTTAACAGTGCTAAGGTCTCAGATTAATATGTCTCTTTCAAGATCCTCATTAGACCAGCAGAAGTTTAGGCCACAGCGAGAATGAGATCAGGGGCTGGAGAGATGGCTCAGCCTGCAAAGCCTAATGACCTGGGTTGGATTCCCCAGTATCCATGTAAAGCCAGATGCGCAAAGTGGCGCTTGCATCTGGAGTTTGTTTACAGTGGCTGGAGGCCCTGGCATGCCTATTCTCGCTCTCTCTCCCTCCTTGCCAATTAATTAACTAAAAGAATGAGGTAAAAATCCAAGAAACATGGGAGCCAGCTACAACATTGGTGGTTAAACTTCTTTTCAGCAACCAAATGTTTTCACCCACAAACCAAATCTTAACATAAAGTTCCAAAATATAAAACAGAGTAGAACAACTTCAAACTATATAAGTATGAGTGCTATGATATTGACTTATAATTTAACCATGGTTAAAGCAATGGAGCTATTCTGATATAGAAACAAATGCAAAAACCATAAGGCATGGACAACATCGAGTCCAAGGTCAACCTCAGCATCTGTTTCTTTCGGTCCCAGCTGTACAGTTGGGGTATAATCCCCATTGACAGAGCTAAGTAAATGCCTATGGGAACCATTTCTAAACATCTCAGGACCCAACTCAATTTAATCAACATGACAGGTGAAGCTTAACTGCACAAAATCTACTTACTCTTGGCAACATGAGTTAATTAGTGCATAGTTATTAAGTAATTAACTCACAGATCACTGGTGTGTAAGGCTTTGTTATAGAATTTTTTTACTGAGTGTTTTACTGTAGTTTTAAAAACATATTATATGCAATTATATATGTACATATAACATATATGAGTATATATAACATTCACCTTAAAATGTTCAACAGCTACCTCATAAGACCCACATTCTACTGCTAGATACAACCCAAGAGAAAGCGACCACAAGTCCACACAAAACTTATACATGGGGCGTGGTGGCGCACGCCTTTAATCCCAGCACTTGGGAGGCAGAGGTAGGAGGATCACCATGAGTTCGAGGCCACCCTGAGACTACAGAGTGAATTCCAGGTCAGCCTGGGCTAGAGTGAGACCCTACCTTGAAAAACCAAAAAAAAAAAAAAAAAAAAGTACACGTGAAAATTCACAGCAGCACTGTTCAAAAGAGCACAAGTGCCCACCAACTGATCAATGGATAACTAAAAATAGTAAGTAATAGCCACAGAAAGGGGGCTGGGGAGATGGCTCAGCAGCTAATGGAGCTTGCTTGCAAACCTGTGACCTGAGTTTGAGCCTTCCCAGCACCCAAGGAAAGCTGGATGCAAAACGGTGCATGCACACAAAAATCAACTCAAAAACCCTGGATCAAAGACCTCAACATAAGACCTGAAACTCTGAAAACCCTAGAAGAAAAAATTGGGGGAACTCTCTATGAGATAGGAATAGGGGAAAACTTCCTGAACAAACATCCAATAGCTCAGGAAGTGCAACAATCACTTAACCAATGGGATCTCATCAAGCTAAAAAGCTTCTGTACAGACAAGCATACCATACTCAAAGCCAATAGACCACCATCAAACTGGGAGTTAATCTTTGCCAGCTACAACACGAATAAAGGTCTAATATCTAGAATGTACAAAGAACACTATTTGCCCACTAAATAATGTAACTCATTATGGACAATAAATATATATTTTTAAAAAGTTAGATGAAAAAGTATCAAACAGCCCTCTTACAAAATGGGGAACTGAACTCAACAGGGAATTCACAGAGTTCGAAGAAGTACAAATGGCCAACTCCCATTTGAGAAAATGTTCAATGTCATTAATCATCAGAGAAATGCAAATCAAAACAACAATGAGATTCTACCTTAAGTCAGTCACAATGGCAACCATTAAAAAAAAAATCTACCAACAATAAATGTTGGCGAGGATATGGGGAAAAAGGAACCCTCATTCACTGCTGGTGGGAATGCAAACTTGTACAACCACTATGGAAAGCAGTGTGGAGGCTCCTAAACAGGGTGGATATAGAGCTACCAGCGGACCCAGCTATTCATCTACTGGGCATCTACCCCCAAGTTTCCTCGCTGAAGTACAGAGACATTTGCTCAACCATGTTTATAGCAGCTCAATTCATAATAGCAAAGAATTGGAACCAACCCAAATGCCCATTACTGGATGAATGGATATCTAAGTTGTGGTACATATACCCTATGGAATTCTATGGAAAGGAAAAATGACATAATGAAATTTAAAGAAAAGTGGATGGACTTGGATCAGATGATTCTTAGCGACCTCACACAAGAGCAGAGAGACAAGTGCCACATATTCTCCCTCATATGTGGCTCCTAACCAAGTTAAGCCTGAACATTAAGAAAATCTGTCAGTGAACGGAGAGACTGTAAAAGGGGATGGGAAGAATTTGGGGGGGGCATGGGAGGGTAAGGGACTCATACAATAAATTAATAATGAATCTATACCATAAAACCCTAGATTTAATGCAGTAAGCTCCTGAGGAAGCTGTGGGCACCATCTGGTACAAGGGGCCATGAATAATTGCTCAGGCCTGCATCTCCCTGTCCCAGTTATTGGTTCCTTCCCACACTGAGCTGTTGATCAAAGAGACCCATGAGGTCCCCAAAATGTGACAGGCTTCTGTCAAAGCTCTTGAATACCTGTCCCAGGCCCAAGGTAAGACCCTATTGCTGAAGAAATCACAGAGTGTCATCAAACAACACCAAGAGATCCTGCTAGATCCAGAAAGGTAACCAGCTCCCAGATGGTAGCATGTGTAGCACTAGAAGGTGTTGCACAAGCTGCCAGGGGAAATCGGTCAATGATATTTAGAGAAAGCAGAGACCACTGATATATAGACAGTTGTCACAAGAATACTGAACACACGGCTGTATGGAAGAGACCAGCAAGTCAAAAAATGCTCATCTGTGCAATAGTGGCACTAAACCTAGGAGGGTAATCAACGGCTTACTAATTGGCTAAGAGATCCACTTTGGACAAGGAACCCTTAACTGGAGCTGGGATTCATGGCAAAATCTTATGGGGACCAAGAACCTGGGCTCCTAGGGGTAAATCCCACTACCAGAGAGCTATAGAGAAGCTATGCCCATTAGAATCTTGCCAAAATAGCAATGCTTGCCTCGTTTAACCTATATTGATCTCACTCTCTGATAGAGATTCTGTTTGTCTTTTCCAGAAAACAGTGAGAGAGCTGGGGACAACCCAATTCCACCAACAAGACATTGGATGATGGCTGACATCCTGGCAGGAGACAAATCACACCTAGCCTTCACACAGGGCCCAGCCCAAATGAAACCTATGAGAAAGTGACAAGACAAACAAGAGACCAATCACCACAGCAAGTCTTGATAACCCATGAAAGGTCAATGGAGACAGACA